>CABHPP010101091.1:18084-46523 GCA_902168425.1 Peromyscus attwateri | reverse complement strand
AAAAAAAAAAAAAAAAAAAAAAAGTTTGTTTCTTAAACCTGATGTGTCTTGCAAAATATGTTTTTGAACCTACACTGAATTATGACTGCCAACCCCATGATATATATTCTAGATCTTTCGTTGTATAGAATTCTTTTTTGTTTGGTTTTTTTGAGACAGAGTTTCTCAGTGTAACAGCCCTGGCTGTCCAGGAACTCACTTTGTAAACCAGGCTGGCCTCAAACTCACAGAGATCCCCCTGCCTCTGCCTCCAGAGTGCTGGGATTAAAGGTGTGCACCGCCACCTGGCCAAAATTCTTGCTTTTCATTGTAATTTTCTAACCACCAATGACCTCATCCCTGTAAACACACTTGCAGCTACTTGTGTTTTGTTTTGTTGCCGTTTGTTTGTTTTCTCTATTAACCTTGTGGTTTTCATCCCCATAAAAGGACCTTAAAAACCTAGGCCTGAAGTGCTCTGTCAATCCCAGTTTAGGGTGAGACAGCAGACTGGCCAATACCTGTACACCTTAAAAATAAAATTTGTTTTAATAGGTCACACGTGGAAGTGGTCTTTCTCCTTGTATCTGGAGGTAACAGTCCTTGGAGCTGAGTGTAGCTACCATTTCACAGCAAGAAATAGCCACTAATAACAATGAGCTCACAGTTGAATTGAGAGGAGGAACACAGAGAAAAACAAACAAACAAACAAACAAACAAAACAATGAGCATAAAAGCAGGATAGGCACTTGTGTGTGTTGGGAGTCCACACCAAAGCACAGGGGAGATCATGGAGGGCTTCCCAGAGGTGCTGAAGTTACTGGGGTGGTTAGGGTCAGAACCTGGTATCTAGCAGCTCTAACTGTTGTTTTAAAAAAATGATAACGCACTGGTACCGTGTGGAAAGGCCATGAGGCATGAGCCACGACAAAACCCAGTATCAGAGCTTTATTAGGAAGAGGGGGGCAGACAAAAGAACCCGGCCTGGGGAAGAAGCACGTGCAGAGAGAGAGAGCGTGGGGGGAGGAGAGAACAGAGAGAGGAAGGAGGAGTCTGTGTCCGGCTTTTTAAGGATTCCCCTGCACATGCGCAGGTGGGCTTACGGAGCTATGCCATGCATGTGCTGATTGCGTGACTGCACTGTGCGCATTTGCGCCATCACGAAGCGCACAGATGACACAGAGGTAAGACCCCTTGCTTAGCTGCTGAGCTGCACATGTGCGGTCATGCAGCTGCAGTGACTGTAGAAGCCTGACACTAACAAGCTAGATTTGACCACCAGTCCTCAACAGGACAATTAAACCAACAAATACTAGTGAGAAGCATAAAAAGATTTATTCAGTGTGGCCACATTGGGAAGAGGGATAAAGAGGCCCAGTGGTGCCCCCAAACCCATCTTTGGGGACCTGAATGAAGGTTAGGTTTAAGTACAAGACAAATGAGGTATGTACAAGCAGGCAAGGTGTGGCCTCACTCAGCGTTGTCTTGCAAAGTGGCCTGACAAGTTGTATGAAATCTCTCTCAAGGAGACAAGTTTCTCCTCTGGCTGGCACCAGTTTCAGTCCTCTTCCTTCCCCCAGCAAGAGATTCCCAGGGAAATTCCAATTTGAAAGGGACCATTGTTTCAATAGTCTGATTGCCAAGGGACACCAGTGTCTCTTTAGAATGCCTTAATTCACCAGGACAGCTACAGTGACAAGGAAATCCAGACCTGTCAGGTAAGTTTTGATCGGCCTGGGGAAGAGACAAAAGAACCAGGATGGAGCACGCTGTGAATATGTGTTGCTCTCATTGGTTGATAATGAAACTGTTTTGGTCTGTAGCAGGGCAAGATAAGGTTGGGCAGAACAATCAAACTGAAGACAGAGTTGGGGAGATGCCAGCCAGCTGCCCAAGAACCAAGATGCCAGAGGACTGGTAAAGCCATGTGACAATACATAGATTAATAGAAATAGGTTAATTTAAATGTAAGAGCTAGTTAGTAAGTAATAAGCCCGAGCCATCGGCCAAACATTTATAATTAATATAAGCATCTATGTGTTTATTTGGGACTGGGCAGTCAGGACAGAAAGGCTCCACCTCCGTTTACTTATGACAACCAAAGTGAGGCAACTCCACCCACACAAAACCTGAGAGAGCTTTAAAAAAAGGTTCTAAAGCGGAGCCAAGAGCAGCTTCCTAGTCTCATGCCTCTCGTACAGGCCATGATACAGAGAGGCATCTCACTGCCACCGCCTGCATGCTTGAGCCGCCAGCGTGAGCTATGCCCACACGCTACGCTGTGGGTTTGGGGTTTTTCTCATACAGACAAAAAGGCCTCTAAACAGGTCACAATATGTTTAAAAAATGTCTGTAGGCTTGAAAGAGAAAAGAGAAAGAGTATATACAGTCTGAGATTAAAAATATAGATTTAAGCCAGAGGCCAGCCTGGTCTACAGAGCAAGTTCCAGGACAGGCTCCAAAGCTACACAAAGAAACCCTATCTCGAAACCCGCCCATATATATATATATAATTTTTTTTTTTTTTTTTTTTTTTTTTTTTTTTTTTTTTTTTTTTTTTATAAAGAAAATAAGTCACATAAAGATGAAAATTATGTATATTACTGTGTCTTAAAATTTTTAGCTGTTGCCGGGCGGTGGTGGTGCACTCCTTTAATCCCAGCACTCAGGAGGCAGAGGCAGGCGGATCTCTATGAGTTCAAGGCCAGCCTGGTCTCCAAAGCAAGTTCCAGGAAAGGTGCAAAGCTACACAGAGAAACCCTGTCTCGAAACCCCCCCCCAAAAAAAAATTTTTTTAGCTAATATGAAATATTTGATTACAAAAGCTGCTAGATTAAACCAACCTATATATTTTAAAAGTACCTTGACTCCAAAATTTAAGTAAAAGAATGTGTCCCTTTGGGGGAGAGGTTATGCTTTTGTTTCCACAGGAAATGAGAGGCTGTGGATTCATTTTGGGTTAAGGAAAATCAGGTTTGATCAAGGAAGACCCCCCCACCTTGAAATTCTAACTACAAACATGAGAAAATAAATCTAAAGTAACTACAAGACACATAATGAATATTCACCTGTTCAAACATAAAACAAAAAATTATCTTTGGCTGGCTTATATATAATGCATAGTTTTTATTTGTATTAATATAGATGTGTATGTTACCTTTAAAAGTTTATATATTTTCAGAACAAGGGGACCAGACACCATTGAAAATGGCCCAGATGATCCAACATCCAAAACAGCTTCAGGGTCACTGACTGAGATGATCCAGCCTCATAGAATATTCCAGCCAAGACTTAAAAATTATCCTGATTTTCTCAGGGTCCTTGAAGATTACCAGTGCCCCCAGTCAGCATAAAGTAATTTAGAAAACTATGCCACATTCTAAAAAAATGGATTATGGATGTTTGCCTTTGTTTAGGGGGTTGATTATAAACTATTGCTGGTCACAGTCAATGTCTTTCTAAAAGAAGAAAGGGGGATATGATATGGAAATGATGGGTAAAAACGGTAGATTATTGAATCTACTTTAATCCAAAAAACAACTGTTAATCTCAAAATATTTTACATTGGTATGAATTTTAGTTTATTGATACAAGTTTAAAGTTAATTTTGTTATACTGAATGTATATTTCTGTAAGATGAATTGCTAAACAGTCTTATTAATAAAAAACCCAGAGCCAGATATTGGGGTGAAAGCCAAGAGATCAGGGAAGCAGAAAGAAGCCAGCCATGTTCTTAGCACTAGAAATCCTCAGCCAAAGAGAGACCTACTTCCTGTATACTCACGCCTATATGCCTTTCTGTTCCTGCCCTCTTACTGCCTCTCTCTGCCCAGCTACATCACTTCCTGTCTGTCTGTACGGACCTCCAGACATCCATGGTTAGTGCTGGGATTAAAGGTGTGTGCCACCACGCCTGGCTCTGTTTCCAGTGTGGCTTTCAAACGCTTCAAAGACCTACAGAATAGGGCATTTAATATGTATAATAACCTAAGGCTTTTCGTGACAGTGAGACACATCTGCTCCTGGTAGCACCAATCTACTTCAGAGAAAATGATGGGCATCAAAGAAACTCAATATGGAGTTTGCTTTCTTTGTGGCAAAAACTAGCCATGTGGACAAAGAAACTGCCCTTGCCTCAATGCTAACAGTTACTGTCCAAACTGGAGAGCAGGATGCAAGAAAAGTGACTATCAAATTACAAGGTAGGATAGTCCTTCAAAATTCCCAACTTCTGAGAAAAGTCTGTCAGATATTCTAGGCCTGTAGGCCAAAGATGGATGCCCCAGTGTTATAGAGAAACTTTGGGTGACTGTCCAGGCAGCCTGATGTCCCTGTCAGTAGGTAACATTTCATCTTTCTGGAGTCTTTGATGGAGTTAAAGACTAGATATAGTTTTTCTTAGTTATGATAAAAGGTAAATTAGATATAAAACTTCGGCTCACCAAGATAGGATGGATAATTGAATGTTTTCTTTGGCTTTTTCAAATACAAATAGACTAGATATTGTAACTATAATTCTTGCTTGATAACTGTTTTGTTATATGTAATTTTACTATGTTAAAGTTAAGACTTTCCCTTTTGATTAGACAGAAAGGAGGAAATGCTGTGGGATGGTCCATCTATACGCTGTGAATGTATGTTGCTCTCATTGGTTGATAATAAAGCTGTTTTGGTCTGTAGCAAGGCAGGATAAGGTTGGGCAGAACAATCAAACTGAGGACTCAGAAGAAGAAGGTCAGAGTCAGGGAGATGCCAGCCAGCTGCCCAAGAACCAAGATGCCAGAGGACTGGTAAAGCCACGTGGCAATACACAGATTAATAGAAATGGGTTAATTTAAATGTAAGAACTAGTTAGTAACAAGCCTGAGCCATCGGCCAAACATTTATAATTAATATAAGTATTTATTTGGGACCAGGTGGTCAGGACAGAAAGGCTCCTCCTCTGTTTACGGAAAGAAGCAGGATATGCCAGGGCCACAGCTGGCAAGCCTGCAACTGTAGAAACACCTAACACAATATCTGAGATTCAAAGGCAGAGATTGAAGAGTTAAGAGAGGAGAAGTATGTTTAGTAAGAGGTTGGGGCTCTACAACCACTGTGGTCAGCAGAGTAATGATCTGAGGGAGGCAAGAAGGTTCCATTCAACAAAACTCAGTAGCCAGTGTTAACACCCAAACTTTGAGCCAGGTGATGGTGGCTCATGCCTTTAATCCCAGAACTCAGGAGGCAGAGGCAGGTGGATCTGAGTTCGAGGCCAGTCTGGTCTACAGAGTGAGTTCCAGGACAACCAACCAGGGCTGCAAAGTGAAACCCTGTCTCAAGGAATAAAATAAAAAACAAAACAGAATGTCATCTTGTCCCAGTCAGGGTCAGGATTGTGAAGGACTCCAGCCTGAACTTCAGCCAACGTGAAAGTATCAGACGGATGTACCCTCGGAGACCTCATGATTAATCACAGTCGCTAAAGCATACACTGTTGGTTTGGTCAGGGCTGGCTGGAGGCTGGGAGACAAAGTGCGTGAGATGCAATCCCTGCCTCCGAGGGAAAAGCAAAAGCAATGAGAGAGAGAGATGAAGATGGGCAGATGGAGTCATTAGTGGCAGGTCATGTGACTAACAATGAAACCACAGATCCTGATTAATAGTGATATTAATATGCACTCTGTACAATCCATCAGCGTTTAAAGATTTGGATTGCAATCAACTCTATTTGTTCTGGTTGGAGTCCAGTCAGGAAAGTAGACAGAGACTGTAATACAGGGACTTGGCCGCTGTGGTAAGGTGCTTCACAAAGCCATCTTCACTCACGTTTGATACCTTGGCTGAAAATTCTCAGTTCCCTTTCACAGCTGGCTAAGCCCCTCCTCCAACTGATTTTTTTTTTCAATTTTATCTTTTAATGTACATGAGTGCTCTATTTGCATGTGCAGCTGCATGCCAGAAGAGGGTATCAGATCCCATCATAGATGGTTGTGAGCCACCATGTGGTTGCTGGGAACTGAACTCAGGACCTCTGGAAGAGCAGCCAGTGCTCTTAATTGCTGAGCCATCTCCCCAGCCCTCCAATTGCTTTTCTTATCAGTCTCTCACATTGTAGGAGTTAACAATGTGACTACACCCCAGACCAGACTAGTTCCTGCCATGCATAATATCAGTGGATGATGATGGCTTCTTTCTTTCTTTCTTTTTTTTTTTTTTTTTCTTTGTTTTTTGAGACAGGGTTTCTCTGTGTAGCTTTGCGCCTTTCCTGGAACTTGCTTTGGAGACCAGGCTGGCCTCGAACTCACAGAGATCCGGCTAGCTCTGGCTTTTTTTTTTTTTTTTTTTTTTTGGAGCTGAGGATCGAACCCAGGGCCTTATGCTTGCTAGGCAAGCACTCTGCCACTGAGCTAAATCCCCAACTGGCTTCTTTCTTGAATGCAGAGATTTATTCAAAATTCCCAACCCCCTTAGAAGGTAAGGGAGCTGTTTATTCCCTCAGCTTGCTCTACAGAAGGCACCCCCCATCCCACCCCCCCCACACACACATACATATCTCAGCACATGGAGGGAGTTCAAGCCTCAGAGGGAGAAAGACAGCTCTTTTTATTGCAGTTAGAAAGGAAAGTTGTAAGCCAGCATGCAGTGGTGCATGCCTCAAATCCAAGCACATTGGCAGGTGGATCTCTGTGATAGGCCTGGTCTTCATAATGAGTTTCAGGGCCACACAGGGAAACCCTGTCTCAAAGAGACAAACAAACAAACAAACAAACAAACAAAGGAAAGTTTCTGGTTTTGTCTGTGCGAAGGTCCTCTCTGGATGGCGAGACAGACGTTATTATTTTGCTCTGAGTTTACAACGTGGATTGTCTCTTCTTGAGGCTGGCTATCTGTACTAAGCAGGCATGGGTCACCAGGGGTCAGTCTGTCTGGGTCTGCTCATTCCTCAGCGCAGTTCTCTACTGTGGTGTCAGGATGACCTCAGATAGATTACAGCCAGGCTCCATTACGTTAACTCTTTCTGGTTCTGTTCAGAGGCAGTAGGGCCTTGCTCTGAGCTAAAGCCTGAGGCCAAAGCGACTTTGTTTAAAGGGTAGAGTAGCTTGGCTCAGTTATTCATCCCAAAATAGTATCCATAATAAGAGCATGAAATTCATACTACACTGTGGATGAACCTGAAAGCATTATGCTAAAAGAAATGAGCAGATATAAGAGAATGAGTATTTCTAGGCAGTGGTGGCACACACCTTTATTCCCACCACTAGGGAGGCAGGTGGATCTCTGAATTTGAGGCCAACCTGGTCTACAGAGTGAGTTTCAGGACAGCCAGGGCTGTTGTACAAAGAAACCCTGCCTTCAAAAACCAAAAAAGAGAGAGTAATTATTTTATGATCCACCTATGTGAAGTATAAGGGATGGCACAGAGAACTGCCAAACTAGAGAGATCTGTCTGTCTGTCTGTCTGTCTGTCTATTTAGGATCAAGCAGCCACAGCCATGGTCAACTCTCAGGACTAGGGTGGGGTTGCTGAGGAAAGAGCAAAGTGGAGGAAAAGCAAACAGATTTTAGTTGAGAGTCAGCAGGGTGCAGAATCTGAGTTGATACTGGCTGCCTGATTGAGCTGGAACTAGGTACCATTGAAAGCCCCCCCCCCCCCCAGTTTTATTCTCCATTTCAGTTAAAGTCAAACTAAGGACAGGCCACTAGCTGCCAGGTAGCCGCCTGGTAAGAGAACAGTCGAGAAAAACAAGGGGGGGTTACAGAGGTCAGGGTGTGCTATCCTGGCTTTCTCCGTCAACTGCCCCTGCAAATTGCAACTTTGTAGGTTTTTCTGTGGCGGCGCCCTCAGGTTCACCCCTGGCGCCATTTGAATGCACCAATGAGATGCCTGTTACTATGCTCCACCCTCTGCCCAGTGCTGTTTCCCCTATAAAAACCCCGGTGAGGTTGCTGTGGGGCGCGATCAGCTAGTCTGAGCTGCTGAGATCGGTTAGCGTGAGCTGCTGAGATCAGCTAGCTTGAGCTGCTGAGAGCCCGCAGGCGCCTGTGTAACAATAAAAATCCTCTTGCTTGTTGCATCCAGTGCTGCTCTGCTTGTGGTGAATGGGTTGGGGTCCCCGGAGTTCTTTCACCATTAACCTAGGGAGTTGAGCTTGGGGGGAAGTATAATGGAGGTTCCTGGAAGATTAAGGTGGTTACGATGAAGGAAGCAGACAGGAACCCACCTTCCCACTTTAGGAGATCTGTTTTTCTAGCAAACAGAAACATTTAGGCTAGTTTACCCAGTAACAATAACACTTGTTTACCAGGGCAAAGTCCTTCTGTTTAGGACAATGTCACCAGCACTGCCCTTTGTGTGTGTGTGGTGGGGGTGGGATGGTGGGGGGGTGGTGGTGGGGTGGTGGGCTGGTGGTGGTGTGGTGGTTGGACTTGACAAGTACAGAAGCAGGAAGTAGCTGGTCCCAAAGCCTGGAGGGAGGAGTCAGTAGGAAGGTTGGAGAAAGGGGATCATTAGTAGATACAGGGTTCCTGTTTAGAATGATGTAACTTCTACTGGAGAGTGAATGTGATTGCACAACTTTGTGATTATACTTAATGCCACTGACTTATGTATTCAAAACTGCAGAAAGTTCAAAAATGGTGAAATTTTAATGTAATGTACGTTTTTGATTGGGGTTTGAATGATTTTGGAGTCAGAGTCTCACACTATAATTCAGGCTGGGCTGAAATTTACTACTGTGATCCAGGCTTGCCCTGAACTCTAGCAGTCCTCCTGCCTCAGGTCTCCCTAGTGCTATTACAAGTTGAGTTACCATGCCCTGCTGTTTTGTGCATTGTAACACATTGTTACACATCCAAAAGCTGGGAAAGGGAGAGAAATGGATTTGAAAGCCAGCAGCACATGATCTGGCCCCTGAAATGTTACCAAGTGTTATGGGGTATCTACCAGAGGAGACTGCTCAGACATCGGTTTAAGCCAATAGAAAGTCTTTACTAGCCAGCTGGTGACTACACTGGTGTTCAGATCCCAGTGTAGCCCCAAGCCTTTCTCAGGAAGAGCTTTAAAGCACAAAAACCTTGTTCTGGGTTGACATACTTCAGTTACCAAGGACAGTTAGCCAGAAGCAGAACTGCAGAAACCAAAAAGCAAGGTTAGTACATTTAGAGACTTTCCCAGAACTACATGGACTTTGATGGATTAGGCCTCTGTTTTAGTTTGGCAGGTGGTACTGAGTTTTACAGCCTGAATGGTGCTTTGTGAGACCAAAACAGGAACCATATACCTTGCAGGTTAAGAGTTCTGTTTGCAGTGAAGACAGTTAAAAAGAAGTTTCTGTTTGTCCTTGTAAGTTAAAGCTTTTGTAATTAAGAAGAAATTCCTGTTTGTCCTATGTTAAAGCCTAGTTAAAGAATAAATTTTTGGACTGGAGAGATGGCTCAGAAGTTAAGAGCACTGGCTGCTCTTTCAAAGGTCCTGAATTCAATTCCCAGCGACCACACAGTGGCTCATAACCATCCGTAATGAGATCTGGTGCCCTCTTCTGGTGTGCAGGTGTACATGCAGACAGAACACTCATGTAAAAAAATAAATAAAATAAAATAAAATAAAAATAAATTCTTGTTTTGTCCTGAATTAAGTCCTTGCAAAATAAGGTTCCCATCTGTAATTAAAGAGGAGTTTCTTGCTGGGTGGTGGGGCACACCTTTAATCACAGCACTCGGGAGGCAGAGGCAGGCAGATCTCTGAGTTTGAGGCCAACCTGGTCTACAAAGCGAGTTTCAGGACATCTGGGATTGTTGCACAGAGAAACCCTGTTCCGAAAAATCAAAAAAAAAAAAAAAAAAAAAAAAAGTCAGTGAAGTAGGCTCCTGTTTCTTAGGTCTGATGTAAACTGCTTGTGACCCCATTCACACGATGGCTATCCTTACCCCGGGTCCTGCCCTTTGATCGTGTCTTTCTAACAATGTATAACTCTCTCACCCTGTGAACACCTCATCTCTCCTATAAGAGGGACTTCAAGAGGCCAGCAGGGGCTGCTCTCTCAAATCCCTAGTTAGGGTGAGACAGCCAGCAGGCCAGTCCCAGGTGCACTCCAAAGTTCAGCTTGCTTTAAACTGGACAATTGTGGACTTGGTCTTTTGTCCTCGAGATTTCCAGGTTTAACAACTTCCATCATGGAGTCAGTCATGCTAAGGTCTGAGGGCCTGTTACAACACCAAGCACAACTCCTCTTCCCTGATTTAGAAAGGCCAACTGCTGTGGTAGCTTAGGTCATGAAGCCAGAACACTAAGTAAATTTTTCTTTTCTTTATGAATTTGTATAATTTTACCATGAGGGAAAATAATTGCCTCCTTGAGATGCTCAGCTAATCTGTCTGAAGGCTATAAAGGGGAATAATGAATGAAAAAAATAAAGAAGCCGGGCGGTGGTGGTGCACGCCTGTAATCCCAGCACTCGGGAGGCAGAGGCAGGCGGATCTCTGTGAGTTCGAGGCCAGCCTGGTCTCCCAAGCGAGTTCCAGGAAAGGTGCAAAGCTACACAGAGAAACCCTGTCTCGAAAAAACCAAAAAATAAATAAATAAATAAATAAATAAAATAAAAAATAAAAAATAGCCGGGCGGTGGTGGCACACGCCTTTAATCCCAGCACTCGGGAGGCAGAGGCAGGAGGATCTCTGTGAGTTCGAGGCCAGCCTGGTCTCCCAAGCGAGTTCCAGGAAAGGTGCAAAGCTACACAGAGAAACCCTGTCTCGAAAAACCAAAAAAAAAATAAAAAATAAAAAATAAAGAAATAAAAAGGAAAGGAAAGGACATGACTACTCCTAGGTATGATGGAGGAGAAAGTTTATTATAGATAAATGGGAGAGCAGAGTCAGAGGCAGAGACATCTGAGAGAGTCCAGAGTGGACATGACCAGGCTGATTTGGGCCCTGTAGGTGGAAGGGGAAGGGAAGGGAGAGAGGGAAACCAGGTGCAGCAGCCAGGAGGCCAAAGGTTTAAAAAGGAAGGGGCTGGTAACCAAAACATCTGGATTATATAGAAAGAGCCTCTGGGGGAAGGGTGGCCCAGTCCCTGGACTGGATAGTTCAAGGTAAAGGGCAGAGTATGCTGTGAGTCACACACTGTAAAGGTAGGAACTGAGAGATGCTGGGAGAACCTGGCTGCCAGGTCCAGCTTTGATGTGTTTTGATATGTTAAATAGGCACCTCAGCATTTGTTCTGTGTTTGAAACTTAACAATAAGAATCATTTTGTGATTGTGGAGAGGATGATGAAGTAAAACATGTTCCATGCTTGACATGAAATCAGTATAGTGATAGATTTGAAAAGAATTAACTGTTGCAAGCTGCAAGAATATATTATAGAGATTCAGCTGTATATAATAAAGCTATACCTAGAAAGGTCAAGGAATCTTTTCTAGAGGGAAGCCATTTATCAGGGAATATTTGGTGTTATCCAGCTTTTAATATTCAGCTGTTTCTTGCTATGAATTTCTTATGCACATATACTTGTATATACTTGTATATACATATATGTGCAACATATACTTAGTATATGTTGCCATATGGCAAACAGTGTAAGCTTCTCAGACCTGCTGCTGATCTACTAGGTAACACCCTACAGAGCCTAGGAGAAAATGGACTGTGGGTGCATAGTTTTGTTTCTTGTGCAAATGAAGCTCAGACCATCCCTTCCCTTCAGACCTAGTGGCATTCCAGAGTTATTGACTCAAGACAAGAGAGTTTTTTGCATAACCAGATGCAGTAAAGACTGGAGCAGAATTCCTGGTGTGGTCAGAGTTGCTGCCGGAGAGAAGAGAACAAGGCAGAGTTTCTGTAGAGGGTCAGGCAGACTGGCTCAGGCCAAGGAGCAGGAGCAAGGAAAAGTTCTGCAGACTGTAGGTAGATTTGAATCAGGTTAGGAGAGGAGAAGAGGAAGGAAAGATGGAGGATGGAGGAATGGAAGATGAGGATGAGGTCGAGAGCATAAGAGCTTAGCTATTGCTAGGGCTTGAGAAGATAGAAAAAGAAGGGACAGAGAAGAACTGAGAGTCAGAATGGAACTGAAGCTATGTAGATAGAAGTTTGTTATAGAGAAATAAAGTAAATGGATGTAAGAAATTGGTGTACATAGATTCCTTTCCCTCAGATAACCCCACACTGGACATAGCGTCTTCCCCAGGACTCTGAGAAGGATTTTCTCAGGGCAGGCCCCTGAGAAAATTCCGATAATTAACATTATGTAACATCTACTAGTGTATATTTGCACATAGCATGGGAATACAGGTGTGGGCCAAGACACTCAGTCTAGCACCTGTGTGTTTTTGTCTAACTTGTAGGCAAAGAGTTATAGACAGGTACAAAAAATATCTAGGGCTGGAGAGATTGCTCAGTGGGTAAGAACATTTGTTATTCTTTGTTTGTTTGTTTGTTTGTTTGTTTTTGAGACAAAGTTTCTCGGGTAGCCCTGGCTGTCCTCGAACTCACTCTGTAGACCAGGCCAGCCTCAAACTCACAGAGATCTGTAGCAAACTTTCTTATACATAGTAGGACTTTCTTTTGTGGGACTGTCAGCTCCACATAATAACACAGGAACTTAATATTAATTATGGAAGCTTGGCCTGAGCTCCGGCTTCTCCCCCATCAGCTCTTATCCCTTAAATTAACCTGTCTCTATCAATTAAATTAACCTGTCTCTATCAATTTACTTTTTGCCACGTGAATCAGTTACCTCCGCTCTGTACTGTCAATCCCACTTCTTCAGAGTCCCCATGCCTAGTTCACCCCTCCCTTCCACTCTCTCTGCCCGGAAGTCCACCTTTCCCTCCTACTAGCTATTGACCATTCAGCTCTTTATTAAACTAATCACAGTGACGCATCTTCACACAGTGTGAACAAATATTTCACAACAGAGATTCACCTGCCTCTGCCTCCTGAGTGCTGGGATTAAAAGCGTGTGCTATCACCACCCAGCTATCACACAGACACTCTTAAAGCCAAAAAGAAATTATTTATTGCTGGCCCCAGTAGCTGCACAGTAACTTGCCTAAATCATACAGCTCGAGCCTTATGTGTAGCATGAGTCTTAAAAGTTCTTATTAATAAAACAAACCTGAGCCGGGTATTGGGGTGAACACTGGAAGGTCAGAGAGACAGAACGAGCCACAGCTATCTCACCTTGCCGGATCCTCAGCTGGTCTTGTTTCCTCAGACTGGAAGCCTCTATGTCCTCATATCCAAATGACTCTCAGCTGAACTGCTACTAGAAGCCTGAATGATTAACCAGCCCAAATGCTTCTCCAGGGCAAATGCCTCTCCAGGGCAAATGCCTCTAGTTTCTGGTCCTCACGCCTTATATACCTTTCTGCTTTCTACCACCACTCCCTGGGATTGAAGGCTTGCTTTCTGGGATTAAAGGCGTTGGTCACCATGCTTGGGTGTATCCTTGAACACATGGATTTCTGTCTCTGGAATGCTAGGATTAAAGGCGTGTGCTACCACTGCCTAACCTTTAATATTGTGGCTGTCCTGTTCTCTGACCCCAGGTAAGTTTATTAGCGTACACAATATTTTGGGCAATACAATACCACCACACTTATGGTCCTCCAGTTAGTAAGAAGTAGAACTACAGAAGCCAAAAGGCAAGGTTAGTACATTTAGGGTCTTTCCTGGAACTATGGACTAGGTTTTTGATGGATTAGGTTTTGTTCCTGTTTTGGCAAGTGCTGGGGCCTATGTGCTGAGTTTTAAGGTCAGAATGGTGCCTTTAACATGGTGTCCGCTGTGCTAAGGTCTGGGAGCCTCTTCCAGCTGTTTTTGTAGAGAGTCTGAGTTTGGTTCCTAGCACCTACTTTGGGTGGCTTACAACTGCCTGTAACTCCAGCTCCAGGATGACCTAAGAAGCTGCCAGCACAGAGAACTTTGAAGTTACCATCAGGACAGCCATCGGTGTGGTACAGAGGAGACAAAAGAAGCACAGGGAAATACTTGTGCACAACCCATTCTTTTAGAAAGGGCTGTTTTGCAGATCAATATTGAACTTCCACTTCAGAGGAACAGTGGGCAGTAAAGAAGTCACCGTATGTGAAATCTCTTACTCGATGGTAAGGTGCTATCTCCACAAGACTGACAGCCTGAGTTCAATCCCCAGAGCCCACATAAAAGTTGGATGAGGTTGGTACACATCTGTAAGAACCCACATAAAAGTTGGATGAGGTTGTACACATCTGTTAGCTCAGCCTCTCTGTGGAGAGATGGGAGAATGCCCTGGAGATCTAGGACCACCTACCTGAAGTGAGTCCTGTAGTAGCAGAAAGAAGTGAGACCCTGACTCAACATGGCAGTGGTGGTGCACATCTTTAATCCTAGCACTCGGGAGGCAGAGGCAGGTGAATCTCTGAGTTTGAGGCCAGGCTGGTCTACAGAGTGAGTTCCAGGACAGTCAGAGCTACACACAGAAACCCTGTTTCAAAAAACAATAGATAGATAGATAAATATATAAATAAATAAATAAATAAATAAATCGTTTTGCCTAATTATATGCACTTTGTTTTGTTTTGTGGTCTTACATATCCAGGCTGGGCTGTGTTCTGGATGTAGCCAAGAATGACCTTGAACCTCTGATTCTCCTGCCTCTACTTCTCAATTGGTGGGATTACAGCCTGTGCCACCATACCTGGATTTAAAACCTGTTTAAAAAACCAAAGACTGTAGTGTTTATAGAAGAATGATTTTTTTAAATTTAAGGTTATTTTATTTTAGTGTATGAATGTTTTGCCTGCATGTGCATCATGCTTGTGTCTGGTGCCAGAGGAGGCCAGAAGAAGGTGTGGAACCCCCTGGACCTGGAGATACAGATAGTTGTGGGTCACTATGTGGGTCCGAGAACTGAACCACAGTCCTCAGCATGCATTTTTGACTCACAGCTTTTCTAGCTTCTCCAGTGTTTTTTAGCTGTTAAAAAAAATAACACTGAAAGCTGGGTGTGGTGTCACATGCCTTTAATATCCTAGCACTCAGGAGGCAGAGGCAGGCGGATCTTTGTGAGTTCAAGGCCAGCCTGGTCTACAAAGAGAGTTCTAGGACAGCCAGAGCTCTTACACAGAGAAACCCTATCTCAGAAAAAAAAAAAAAAAAAAAAAGAATACTGACCACTTTTTTGGAGGACCTGGGTTCAATTCTCAGCACCCACATGGCAGCTCACAACTGTCTGTAACTCCAAGAGCTAACATTCTCACACAGACCAGCATGCAGGTAAAAGACTAAATTTTAAAATCAGATGTGGTGGTGAATAGGAGGCAGAGGCAGAGGCAGGCATATCTCTGAGTTTGAGAACAGCTAAGTTCTAGGATAGCCAGGGCTACACAAAGAAACTCTGTCTTGAAAAATAAAACAAAAACACTAAACTAAATATAAACTAAATAAAAATGTTAACCAAATATAGGTAACCTCTCCATACCGTGTTCACATACATGCTTTCATATATATATATATATTTTACATCCTGGCCACAGTGTCTCCCCCCTCCTCTCCTCCCAGTCCCTGCCCCCATAATGTGTTCTTGAAAGTATACAGGAGACTAGAGTGACTACAAACTGATACAATATTGGGCTTCTTTCTTTAAAAAAAAAAAAAAAACCCTAATTTTATGTGTATACAAGTATGCTTGAATGCGTGTGTATGGACCATATGTGTGCAGGAGCTTTTATGTGTATAAATGTGTGCCTGGGTGTGTGTATATGTACCATGTGTGTGTAGGAGCTTTTGGAAGTCAGAAGAGGAGTTGGATCCCCTGGAACTGGAGTTATAGATGGCTATGAGCCACCACGTGGGTGCTGGGAATCAAACCTGGGTCTTCTGCAAGAGCAGCCAGTGCTCTTAATTGCTGAGCCGTCTCCAGCCCCTCATCATAGAGTTTCTTTCTCCAGAGAGTCAAAACATTCAGTTACAGCTCAATATGTACAGGTTGTATTTTATTTTATTACATTGGTGTTCATGCATGCTGGTGTGCAGGTCACCCACAACTTTTAGGAGTTGGTTCTTTTCTTCAACCATGTGGGTCCCAGGGGTTAAGGGCGTTTGTCCCCGTGCCCGACTCCCACACCTTAACTTCTAAGTGCAGGCTCTGGTGATAACATATGTAACTTTCTGCACGCTCTTCGTTCCTTTCCCGAATCGCTCAGTGGTCCGTTGCGAATGTTCGAGAGCCCCCCACTGAGATGCTCTTGGCTTGGCACCGGAAGTATGCTTTCCAAGCGCTGAGGGTTTGGGAGGCCTGTGGTTCCTGTGACTCACATCAGCACCTTAAGTCTCCAACTTCCATGCATGGCTGTAAATCAAGAAGGGCTAAAATGAAATAAAATATTCAAATGTTCCTTAAGAGGGTGACATTACTGAAGCTGGCAGTGTCTGCAGGTGAATCACAGCTTGACTGCCTAGCAGGGTTCGAGTTACACAAAAGGAACTCTCCTTACCAGTATGTGGGAAGTTGGGGTGCTGGTTTCTTCTCTACTGGGCTCTGAAAAACATTTTGGGTCATGAAATACACTGTTTTTCCTCCCTCCCTCCCTCCCTCCCTTCCTCCCTCCTTCCTTCCTTCCTTTTTTACTCTCTTTCTCTTGTGTGTGTGTGTGTGTGTGTGTGTGTGTGTGTGTGTGTGTGTGTGTCTTTTTGAGACAGGGTTTCTCTGTAGCCCTGGCTGTGCTGGAACTCACTATGTAGACCAGGCTATCCTCAAACTCATAGACATCTGTCTGCCTCTGCTTCCTGCATGCTGGGATTGCTGGGATTAAGGGCATGTTGTTGGAACTTCCAGCCACTCTCCCATGACTGTGCTTGTGCTGCAAGACAGTCATTCCAGGGCCTTACGTCCTATGTAATCTGTGCTCTGCATGATCATGTAATCTATGCACATGCGTGGCGTAGCTACAGAAGCCCATATGCACACATGCATAAAAAGTGGGTTACAGACCCCTCCTGCCTCTCTCCTTGCAGGACTATTTCTCATGGGCCTAAGCACTCCCTTCTGTTCCCTTCCCTTAATAAACTCTTAAATAGTGGGTTTTGCTGTACCTCATGGCTTTTCCTGCACAGTAAACAGTGCCGCTTAATGCATAATACAGCACCGTATAATAAACAACACGTCACCACACCTGGCTATATTCTGTCACTTAGATCTCATAAAATTTTGCATTTTTTCCCACTTTTTTCCCTAAGGAAATAGAGCATAGCAGAAACAATTACAAGTTTCCTTCGAGTCTGGTCTCTCCTTTAAAAGGGCCACATAAAAAACTCAGTAAATTAATCCTTGAGAAACAAAATCAAGGCTGGGCAGTGGTGACACAGACCACACACACACACACACACACACACACACACACACACACACATACACGCACACATACACACACATATGCACACACACACATACATACACACACATGCACAAACACACACACACATGCACACATGCATACACACACACACACAGACACACACACTCAGTCCTTTCAGTGTTATACCTATGTACATGTGTTTAGGGATGCACACTTGGGACTGGATAGGCTATCAGAAGCTTGTCCCTTGAGAAACCTGATTCTCCTCTCAGCAGCCAATGATCGCCTATAGCTCTTGCTCTGTGAGCGGGACCTTGGAAGAGGACCAGAAGATTCAGAGGACCAGGATGCCTACTGCAAGGTAGTGTCCTCTAGAGAAGAACTCCCAACAACATGGTTGTGTGAAAAGACCTGCATGTTGACACCAGTTACATGTCAAAATATACCCTTACTTTTTTTCAGCTACTTTTTAGTATTTCTTTCTTTTTTAAAAAAGATTTATTAGTCTAGCAATGGTGGTGCCAGCCTTTAATCCCAGTACTCAGGAGGCAGAGGCAGGTGGATCTCTGTGTGTTCAAGGTCAGCCTGGTCTGCAGAGAGAGTTCTAAGACAGCCAGGGTCACACAGAGAAACCCTGTCTGGAGAAAAAAAAAAGATTAATTGGTTTGTTTGTGTGTGTGTGTGTGTGTGTGTGTGTGTGTGTGTATGTGTGTGTATATGTGTGTGCGCACGCGCGTGCGCCTCTGGACAGATTCCTTCAGAGCCCAGAGGGTGTTGGATCCCCTGGAACTGGAGTTGTAGGTAGTTATGAACTATTGGGGTGCTAGGCCCCTAGGTTTTCTGCAAGAACAGTAAGAGCCCTTAAGCACTGAGTCATCTCTCCTTATTTTAAAAAAAATTTATTTCCCTATTTAAAAAAAATGTGTATGAGAGTGTGTTGGCATGTGTGTATGTACAACCAAATGTGTGCCTGGTAGCCATAGAGGCCAGCACGGGTTTTAAATACATGGTGCTGGTTACCATGCAGAAAGGTCATGAGGTACAACAAAACCCAGTATCAGAGCTTTATTAGGAGGAGCGGGACACACACACACACACACACACACACACACACACACACAAGAGAGTAACCAGGCCTGGGAAGAGGCACATGCAGAGAGAGGGGGGGGGAGCAGGGGGGAGCAGGAGAGGAGCAGAGAAGAGAGGAGGAGTCTGTGACCAGCTTTTTTTTTTTATTAAGAGATTTTCTATTCATTTTGCATAGCAACCACAGATTCCCCTGTCCTCCCTCATCCCACCCCCAGCCTCCCTCCACCCCACCCCCCATTCCCACCTCCTCCAAGGCAAGGTCTCTCATGGGGAGTGAGCAGAGCCTGGTACATTCAGTTGAGGCAGGTCCAAGCCCCTCCTTCCTACACCAAGGCTGCACAAAGTGTCTCACCGTAGGCACTGGGCTCCAAAAAGCTGGCTCATGCACTAGGGACGGGTCCTGATCCCACTGCCTAGGGGACCCCTAAATAGTTCAAGCTAAACAACTGTCTCATTTATCCATAGGGCCTAGTCCCTGTGACCCACTTTTTAAGGATTTCCCTGCATATGCACTTGTGGGCTTATAGAGCTATGCTACACATGCGCAGGTTACGTGATCACGCCACATGCATTTCGTAATCACGCAGCACACGGATGATGTAATATGTAAGAACCCTTGCTTAGCTACTGAACTGTGCATGTGCGGTCATGCAGCTGGAGGAGTGGCAGAATCCTAACAGCCAGAAAGCATGTTGTTATGCCCAGATCTCAGGGAGCCCCAAAAGACCACCACAGGAGACTGAATCCCATGTGTAAAAGAAAAAAGCCTTTATTTCAAGCTCAGAGCTTGGTCTGTTAGTTATTTGGCAGTGCTCTTACCCTGCAAGGAAATGTCACAAGACACGACAGAACCCACCAACAAGAGTTTTATTAAGATAAGAGAGAAAGACAGGTGTGTTCAGGCCTGTTAAAGAGACATGTGCATGAAGAAGAAGTAAGCTGGGAATATGGCACCAGCTTATAAAGGCTGGGTCACGCATGCGTACACAGGTTTATGTGGCTACTCCACGCATGTGTGTAGATCACATGGTTGCGTTGTGCACTTTACGCCAGCATGCAAAGCCACGGGGTCCTGGTCACGAGAGACGTTTTGACCTGGAAATGGCTATTTTGACCCGGAACTGGCTGGCGGAAGTGTCTAGGTCCGCCGGGCTTGCGCAATCATGCCCAACTGTGGGGGTGTGTTGTGAATCTATCATGGTCTCTCTGTCCAACCCAGCAGTGAGAGCAGAGAGCCCCAAGCCCAGGCAGGGTAGGTTTTTATCATAGCAGAGGTTGAGGTGAGAGGATTTCCAGGGTTCAGGACCCTGATTGGCTGACAACTGTCTAGGGGTGCTGGGAATGTTTGGAATGTCAGGTATTTCCCCTCAGATGCAGGCCCTCCCTGGATGGGGTCAGCTCATAGCTTCTCCTGGATCTGGGTGTTGCCTGCCAGTAAGCCTGTCACAGAAGCTGTGTCTGGGCCTCTAAACCTGTCATGGCAGTTGTGTGGTCAAGCTGTTTTGGGTTCCCCAAACAGTGTCAGATCCCCTGGACCTGGAGTTACAGACAGTGGTGAGCTGCCATGTGGGTGCTGACAACTGAACCCTGGTCCTCTGCAAGAGCAGCCAGTGCTCTTAACTGCTGAGCCATCTCTCCAGGCACTAAAACATTACTTTTTGATGGCAAAATTTTTTGGAAAAGAAGATCTCATGTAGTCCAGGCTGGCCTTGAACTCCCTATGTAGTTGAAGATAACCTTGAGCTTCTGAGTCTCCCATTTCCCCTCTTCAGCACTGAGGTCGCTGCTGTACATCACTGTTTTGTTCATACAGAATGAGCTTGTTGTTGTTGTTGTTTTTCCATATAATTTCTATGTCCATCATGGAACTCCCTTTGTAGACCAGGCTGGCCTCGAACTCACAGAGATCTGCCTGTCTCTGCCTCCTGCGTGCTGGGATTAAAGATGTGTGGCACCACTGTCCAGCTGCAGAATTAGCCTTTACAGTTTTAATGGGGACGTGGAATTTCATAGCTGGAAGGCATTTGGAGTCAACTTGAACTAGTCTTTTTACACTCCCGAACTAAGGACTAGAGAGGCCAAGCAACTGGCTGAGAATCTCACAGCTAATCCATGACATAACTAGAGTTTGGTCCTGCATGACATCTGTGGTGATGTATTGTGTCCCCCAATAAAATTCATCTGAGGATCAGAGGAAAAAGCCAACCACTATAGTAAACACAGAAGTCAGGCAATGGTAGCATATGCCTTTAATCCTATCATTCAGGACGTAGGGATCTGTCTGGATCTCTGTGAGTTCAAAGTCACACTGGGAACAGAGCCAAGTGTGGTGACACATGCCTTTAATTCCAGCACTAACCATAGAGGTCTTGAGGTCTGTACAGACAGACAGGAAGTGACAGAGCTGGGCAGGAAGAGGAAGTGATGTAGCTGGACAGAGAGAGCAAATGATATACCAGAACAGAAAGGCATATAGGCATGGGTATACAGGAAGTAGGTCTCTTTGGAGACTGAGGTGTCGGTGAGGTTAGCTTGTGGCTTTTCCTATTCCTCTGCTCTCTCAGGTTTTCACCCCTATATCTGACTCTGTGTTTTTTATTTAATAAGAACTTTTAAGATTCATCTACAGACATCATCTCCAAAAACTGGTAAAGAAGAGAGGCTTTGGTGAGGGACTGCTGGTCCAAAGCACAGTGCAGCTTTCAGAGGAGTGAGAACAGCAATCTTAATGTGTCAGGGGTAGTGGCTAAAAAAGGAGGCAGGTGGTCACGTGTTTGTGACTGTTCTCCTTTCCGCAGAGTCTGGAGACCTTCAAAAGTTAAGAAACGTGCAGTGGTTGTGCCCCAGACCATGGCCTCTAATAGTGGCTGAAGGTCAGCTGCTGCCTACAGCCACGACCTCAACCACCATGGACTTTTTGCTGTCCTGAGCTGGTACTGTGATAGCAGTGACTGAAACAGTTCTAGGGCATCAAGATTGTGAGGGCCTAGAAGACTGTGCAGTCAGTCTGGGCCACACCGACTCCTACCCTCTCTCCCCATCTCTCAGAAGGCCTCAATCTCAGGTACTACTGTTCGGTTGTTTGCTTTTTTTTTTTTTTTTTTTTTTTAGTCTAAAGCAGGTGTTGACCTCTGTTTTCTGTAATTTAAATAGTAAACAGAAACAATGCATTTAAATCCTGCTTCCTTGTTGGAATGGAAGTTTAGGTTATATTAAACAAATCATCGGGAAGTTTTTGCCAGGGAATCTTTATCTAGTTTGTCAACCATTTTAGACTGCAGAATGCAATCCCTGTGCCACATCCCTAGCTACACAGGACTTAACACACTCCAGAGAAGAACTTTGAAACAAGGCCGATGTCATTTTGTTCATGATGTTTATTTTAGCATCATTTCCAGTTTTACCCATGGGGGGAAAACAACAAATTGCTCTTTTAAAAACAAACTGTGTTAACATTTGGAATCCATTCTGATTTAAACAAATGACTGAAAAAATAAATAAAATGGGGAGAAGAGGAAAATCCTCCATGCATAAAAATTCCAAATAATTTCTGTAGCTGCTTTGCCCGGAGGAGGAGGTGCACAGTCCTACTCGTTTCTGTAACTACATTGCCTGGAGGATGTGGTGCACAGTTCCCACTGTGTGGCTACGCACAGTGCCTGCCTTCAGAAGAGCACAGAGTGGGAGAATGCCTGAAGTGGAGAAACTGGTCCTGTCAGGTAGCTTTCCCTCAGAAGGAGGCACCTCAGATAACCAACTGAAAAAGAGAAAGGTTTGCTTTGGCTCATGCCTTAAAAAGTTTCAGTCCATGATTAAGTGGCTCTTTCTTTGGGCCATGGTGGGAGAGCAAAACCACTCCCCTCATAGCCTGGAGGTGAAAGATGGGAGGAGAAAGGGGTTCAAGCCCCATACTCCCCTTTGGAGGGGAGTAACAACACTGGCCTAAGGTCACACAAGATCCCATCTCTCAAAGGTCTTGCCGCTACCTTCAACCAAACTTTTACCTCATGGATGAAACTGGAGATGGAGTTTCCTGTCCCATATGCCCAATTATACCTGGCAGTCCCTTCCAAAATAACCACTCAGAGGCTTATATTAATTATAAATGTTTGGCCAATGGCTCAGGCTTATTACTAGCCAGCTCTTACATTTAAATTAACCCATTTCTATCAATCTATACATCATCACATGGCCCATGGCCTACTGGTTCTCTGACATCTTGTTCCTTGGGTGGCTCAATCACGTCTGGCTGACTCCGCCCTCCTTCTCCCTGTATCTCTGTTTGGCTTTCCTGTCCAGCCTTATTCTGCCTGGTTATAAGCCAAGACAACTTTATTATCAACCAATGAAAGAAACACTATTCACAGTGAACAGAAGGACATCCCAAGGCATTTCCACCTTCCTATCTAATCTAAAAGGAAGATTTTAACTGTAACATAGTAAAATTATATACAACAAAAACAGTTATCAAGTAAGAATCATTTACAATAGTCAGTCTATTTGTATTTGGCAAAATTAAAGAAAATACTCTAATATAGCCTATCTTTGTGAGTCTAAAGTTTCATATATAATTTGCCTTTTATTATAACTAAGGAAAACTACAATTATAACTATCTAGTCTTCAACTCCATCAAAGATCCCAGAAGGATATAATATTACCTGAGTAAACAGGAAGTACATTGCAAGCAACTTCCAAAACTCTAGAAATGACAGAGACATCTGGCTGCCTGGACAGTCACCCAAAGTTCTTCTGTAACACTGGGGCATCCATCCATCTTCAGCCTATAGGCCTAGAGTATCTGGCAGACTTTTTAGTGAAGCAGGAAATTTGAAAGACTGTCCCGCCTATACTGGTAAAGTTCATCAGTCACTTTCCTCTGTGTCCTGCAGAATGTCTGGCATTTTCTTCTGTGAAGCAGGAACCCTGAAGGACCATCCTGCCTTGTTTTGGCAAAGTTTAGCAGCCACTTTCCTGTGGGTCCTGCATGTCCAGTTTATACAGCATACTGTCAAATAGTCCAGTCAAAAGCAGTTTCTTACCCAAAGGGCTAACCTTGCCACATTGAAAGCAAAATCCATAAGGAGTTTCTTTGATGCCCATCATCCTCTGTAGGGCCCTGGCCTCCTCCCATATTGAGTAAGCTGTTGCCTGCTTGCCGACCTTGACCAGATGTGCTCCCTATGCTAATTCCCTGCCAGTATCCACCCTCTTGAATGCTTAAGGGAAGTTCCTTGTTTGTGTATCCTGCATATTGGGCGTTAACAGCTTAGATGCAAGATTGTAAACATCAGTAGTGAACTTCTGCTCTCTGGGGATCCTCCATTGTGCTGTAAGCCTGTATTTAAGGTTTCCTCCCTCTTTCAATAAACGGCATTCAGCATTCTGCTGAGGCAAATGACCTGCTGTCTTTTGTCTCTGTTTTTTGATGCACAGTCCCTTGCTCAGACATGGTGAACGGGTGGTGGTGGCACGGGCATTATTGCTACAATCCTCTTTGAAGTAATTGGTGTTGCCAGGAGCAGATGTGTCTCACTGTCAAGAAAAGTTTAAGTTCTTAAAACATTTTAAATGCCATATTCTGTAGGTCTTTGAAGTGCTTGAAGATTACTTATCTAATTGAAATATATCTTTGTATACCTAGAAAACCTAACTAATATGGCTATAAGTTTGACTATTATAGATGACAAACTCTTAATCTTATTTTTAATTATACATTACGCTTTTAAATGAGCTGCATAAACATAATACCTTAAACAATAGTAAAAATATGCATACAATATAACTAAATTGACTTTAAACTTGTATCATTAAACTAAAATCCATACCAATGTAAAATATTTTGAGGTTAACAGTTGTTTTTTGGATTAAAGTAGATTCAATAATCTACCCTTTTTTTCATGTAGAATCTACCTTTCCCCCCATCATTTCTATATCATACCTCCTTTCTTTCTTAGAAAGAGATTGACTATGACCATTAACAATTTATAACCAACCCCCCTTATATGAAAATAAACATTTGTAAATAATATTTTGAGAATTTGGGTGTAGTCCTCTAGACAACTTCCTGTTGATTGGGGGTACTGGTAATCTTATAGAGACCCTGAGAAAATTTAGAATTGTGGTCTAAGTCCTGGGAAGACCAGTTATAACCTTTGTTGATAAGTATCACCTGTCAAAAGGAGGTCTCCCTTTGTAGCATGAATTCTAATTTGTCTTAATAATGAAAATCCAGAGTCAGACATGTGCTGTGGGATGGTCTGTATGTCAAATTGCTCTGATTGGTCAATAAATAAAACACTGATTTGTCAGTGGCCAGGCAGGAAGTATAGGCGGGACTAACAGAGAGGAGAATTTAGAGAACAGGAAGATGGGGGAGACACTGCCAGCCTCCGCCATGACAAGCAGCATGTGAAGATGCCAGTAAGCTACAAGCCACGTGGCAAGGTATAGATTTATAGAAATGGATTAATTTAAGATGTAAGAACTAGATAGCTAGAAGCCTGAGCCATTAGGCCAAACAGTTTAAACAATATAAGTCTCTGTGTTTACTTGGTTGGGTCTGAGTGGCTGTGGGACTGGCAGGTGACAGATTTGTCCTGACTGTGGGCCAGGCAGGAAAACTCTAGCTACAGACATGGGGTAAATGCTGAAAGATCGGAGAAGTAAAGAAGCCAGCTACTAGAAAGACTTCTTACTTCTACCAAATCCTCAGACCAAAAGGGGCTAAGTTCTTGTCTCCACCCCCACCTTATCACTTCCTCTCTCTGCCCAGTCATATCACTTTCTGTCTGTCTGTAGAGACCTCCAGACCTCTATGGTTAACTAATGGCCAGTTCCACCCTCTGATCTTCAGGCAATCTTTATTTGTTAAAGCACAAAGAAAATATCACATTTCTCCCCTTTTTTGTCTAAAATAAAAAAGAATGTTATAATAATATAAGAAAAACTATATACAATAGGTTCAATAACTATACATAATAGTTATTGGCAATAGGCAATAAATACATCAACAATGTCTAGTCCATTAACAACTGACAAATTCAGAGAAAATATTCCATTATCTTTCCTATTTTTGTGAGTACAAAGGTTGTACCTAATTCACTTTTTAGTCTAATTTGCATTACCAAAACTATCTTTTAATGTCTCTAAAGCTTATACACTTTACACCTCTTTAGTGAATTTCTATTTTGAATTTGGTAACAAGGAAATCTATAACTATAAAGTCTTCAACTCTATCAGAGACCTGAGAAGGAAATAATATTACCTGAGTAAGCAGGAAGTGCAAGCAAGCAACTTCCAAAAAATGTGAGAAATTACAGAAACACCTGGCTGCCTGGACAGTCACCCATAGATCCTACATAATGTGGGGGCATCCATCTTTGGCCTACAGGCCTAGAATATTTGACAGATTTTTCTATGAAGCAGGATTTTTGAAGGACTGTCCACCTTATCTTGGCAAAGTTCAGCAGTCACTCTCTTCTGTGTCTTGCTTGTCCAATTTGGACAGCATACTCTCAGCAGTCAAGGCAAGGGCACTTTCTTGCCCAATGGCTAACTTTTGCCACAAAGAAAGTAAACTCCACATGGAGTTTCTTCAGTGCCCATCATCTTCTCTGAAGTATATTGGTGCTGCCAGGAGCAAACATGTCTCATTGTCTTAAAAAAAAAAAAAAAGAAAAGAAAAAAAGAATCTATGCTATTAAAACATCTTAAATTCCTTATTCTGTAGATCTCTGAAGTGTTTGAAGACCACCTGTCTACCTAAAACATATCTGTTTGACCTTGAAAACATACCTAACATAACTACACATATAATTGTAATAGGTAACTAACTACTAACCCGCATTTCTTTATTATCCTAAATAGTTTGTAATAATAACTTTCAAAGACTAGAAATCTGCATTACATTGTTAAATGAGATGTATAGGTACAATACCTTGTACAAGACTAGAAATGTATGTACAGTATATTCTAACAACTTTGTATCAATAAAGCTTGCTTGAAGATCAGTGGGTGGAGCTGGCCATTAGTTAACCATAGAGGTCTGGAGGTCTGTACAGACAAACAGAAAGTTATATGACTGGACAGAGAGAGGAAGTGATAAAGTGAGGTGGAGACAGGAGCTCAGTCCCTTTCAGTCTAAGGATTCAGTAGAGGTAAGAAGTCTCTCTAGTGGCTGCTCCTTTACTTCTCTGTTCTTTCAGCATTTACCCCTATATCTGACTCCAGGTTTTTATTATTAAATTAGATTAGAATTCTTACTACATCCCTTTATCAAACCCAATCCATCTTAACCTGGAAGGAATCTACAGCCTTTTGTTTCCTGTGGAAACAAAATCAAAACTACTTCTCCAAAGCAATGCATCTTTTAAGTTCCATTTTACAAATATATTTTTGACTTCTGTTTTAAAGTTAAGTTATTCTTAAACTATCTAGGCTGGAATATTTCATCAGTCCCCCTTTCAATCTCCTGTTTCTTAGCAACTGTTGTTTGCTTATCAGCATTGAAAAATTCAAAATCAATACAATACTATACAGGATCCAGACTCCCTGTGTATTCTCCATCTCCATGGGGCTCATTTTCTTTATATTACTTTACTTCTCTCTTTAAAGATTTTACTTATTTTTAAACTATTCATTTTTTTCTATGACTATACCCTTTTTCTTTTCTTAAGCCTACACACATTTCTCAAACATACTATGACCCTTTAGAAGCCTTTTTGTCTGAATCTGGTTTTTTGTGTGTGTGTGTGTGTGTGTG
Source organism: Peromyscus attwateri (assembly GCA_902168425.1). Classification (NCBI taxonomy): domain Eukaryota; kingdom Metazoa; phylum Chordata; class Mammalia; order Rodentia; family Cricetidae; genus Peromyscus; species Peromyscus attwateri. The sequence continues at coordinate 19,379 of CABHPP010101091.1, read as the reverse complement.
TGTGTGTGTGTGTGTGTGCGCGCGCGCGCGCGCGCGCGCGTGTTTTTAACCCTTTGTCTGTATGAGTAAAAACTAAATCTGCCATGCAGCATGCTGTGCAGCTTGGAAATGCCTTTGTGTTCCACAGCAGGAATCTGGCATGATGTAGCTCAAGCTTGCATGCCATGGTGTCTCTGTACCATGGCTCATATGAGAGACTAGGATGCCCAGTTTGGCTCCATTTCTGTGTGTTAGAACCTTCTTTTTCTAAAGATTTCTCAGGCTTTATGTGGCTGTATGGGTGGCATGTTCCCAAATAATTGACTCAGAGGCTTAATATGTATTATAAATGCTTGGCCAGTAGCTCAGGCTCACTATTAACTAGTTCTTACACTTAAATTAACCTATAATTCTTTTTTTTAAATTTATTTTAAATTTTTTATTTCTTTACCTTTATAGTCTCTGGAAAAGTGAAAGGCTTTGCCTGGGACCTGTGAACTCAAGTTTCAGCCTGCTGATGACTTTGGCTCTCCACAATCTGATGTAGTTCCTGCCATCAGAGCCTGGCCTCCCCCTTGCAGGTCTGCCCTTCTCTTGAGTCTCTTTCAGACATGCATCTGGTGATTGGCTCTAACAGGTGGTCCAGTCTGTCCCATCTTCCAGATCACTTCCATGTTCACACGCTTAAGTAGGATGTTAGTTACTCTTCTCATTGATCAGACATGAACAAATTAGGGGAGAGATTTGTCTTAGCAAATGGTTTCAGAGGGTGCAGTACATCATGGTAGGGGAGGCATGGTGGTTAGGGATGCTCTATATGAGGCTGCAGGTACTCGGTTTTTGGTGACCTTCACCCTACTCCCTCTTCAGCCTCCGCATCTCAGCTTCTGGTCACATCTGGGTCCGATGCCAGCCCTAGACCCATAATTCTTATCAATGCTTTGCCACATGGTTCATGGCTCGTTACTTCATTTTCCACATATCTTGCTTCCTCGGCTGCTGGCTGGCGTCTCCTGATTCTGCCCTTCCTCTTCCTATATCTCCATTTGTCTTTCCCACCCAACCTTTCCTGCCCTGCTATAGGCCGAATCAGCTTTATTTATCAACCAACGAGAGCAACACATATTCACAGCATACAGAATGACCATCCCACAGCACCTTTGAGGGAACATTCTAGATCCAAGCCATAGAACCTGCTTTCTTCTGAAAACAGTTAGGTGCCACACGATGCTTTGCCTGATGGTGTATCACCCATGTAATGATAGCTCCTGAACTTGTAACAGAGATGGAAACTACCACAGCCAAGCACAGACGCA
>CABHPP010101091.1:0-15995 GCA_902168425.1 Peromyscus attwateri | reverse complement strand
CAATCGATTCACACCAGGATGAACCACAGTCCCCCTTACCATGCAATTGAATACCAGAGATAATTCATCCTGTGTGGCTTTATTCTTGCTGAGCAGCCTTCTCCCACATTGCTCTCTGAGCTGTCTTCTCCAGCTTCTGGAGTCACTAATCTCTGCTCCTATGAGATCAGTTTCTGTAGATTTCACAGATGAGCTGGATCATTCAGCATTTATCATCCTGTGGCTGGCTATTTCAATAACAGCTCCACCGATGTTGCCTCAGATAATAGGATCTCATCTTCCTAAAGGCTGAATTGTAGTGTGTTGTATATATGGGGCACTTTTTCTTTACTACTCGTCCACTGGTGGACTCTTAGTTGGTTACTTCCACCTTTGGCTATTTTGAATAGCACTGCAGTAGACATGGGAGAGATCTCAACATTCTTTTTTTTTTTTTTTTTTTTTCCCGAGACAGGGTTTCTCCATGTAGTTTTGGTTACTGTCCTGGATCTCACCCTGTAGACCAGGCTGGCCTCTAACTCACAGAGATCCACCTGCCTCTCCCTCCCTCGTACTGGGATTAAAGGTGTGCGCCACCACCACCTGGCTAAAAGTTTTTCCTTTTTTTATGTTTTTGGGTATTTTGCCTATATGTGTATATGTGCATCACATGCATGCAATGCTCTCACAGGCCAGAAGAGGGCATTAGATTCCCTGAAATTGGAGGTACATACAGTTGTGAGCTGCTAGGTGGGTGCGGGGAATTGAGCCTGGGTCCTCTGAAAGCGTAGCTAGTGCTTTTAGACTCAGGGCCGCCTCTCCAGTGCCGGACCTCAACATTCTTAACATACAGGGACCCAATACTATAGATAGAAAGGTGTAACCAGAGGCGGGGCTCTCTGTCCTGTAAGCCTAATTATACCCAGTAGTCACTTCCCAAATTGCTACTCAGAGACTTATATTAACTATGAATGCTTGGCTGATGGCTCAGGCTTATTACTAGCTAGCTCTTATGTTTAAATTAACCTATATTTCTTATCTATGCTTTACCACTTGGTTCATGGCTTGTTACTTCATTTTCTACAGGTCTTGCTTCCTTGGTGGCTGGCTGGTAGCTGCCCCAACTCTACCCTTCTTCATCTCCATCTTCAATTTAATTGTACCACCTAACTTTATCTTGTCTCACCATTGGCCAAACAGCTTTATTATCAACCAATTAGAGCAACACATATTCACAGCATACAGAAGGACACCCCATAGCATTTTCCCCTTTCTGTCTAATCAAAAAGGAAGATTTTTAACTTTTGTTCTTGTTTTTGTTTTTTCAAGACAGGGTTTCTCTGTGTAGTTTTGGTGCCTGTCCTGAATCTCACTCTGTAGACCAGGCTGGCCTCGAACTCACAGAGATCCACCTGGTTCTGGGTCCCAAGTACTGGGATTAAAGGTGTGTGCCACCACCACCTGGCTTAGAAGAATTTAACTTTAACATGGTAAAATTACATACAACAAAATAGTTATCAAGCAAGAATTACAGTTACAATATTTAGTCTATTTGTATTTGACAAAATTAGAGAAAACATTCAATTATCTAGCTTATCTTGGTGAGTCTAAAGTTTCACATCTAATTTACCTTTTATCATAACTAAGGAAAACTATAATTATAACTATCTAGTCTTCAACTCCATCAAAGATCCCAGAAGGATATAATGTTACCTAATGACAGGGACATCAGGCTGCCTGGACAGTCACCCAAGATTTGGTCTGCAATGTTGGGGCATCCATCTTTGGCCTACAGGCCTAGCATGTCAACAGAATTTTCTGAGAAGCAGGAAGTTTTGAAGGACTGTCCTATCCTGTCTTTGCAAAGTTTGGCAGTCACTTTTCTTTGTGTCCTGCTTGTCCAGATTGGACAGTGTACTTACTGTCAGCAGTTGAAGCAAGGGCAGTCTCCTGTCCAATAGGCCAGTTTTGCTGAAAGGAAAACAAACTCCATATGGAGTGTTTTTGGTGCTCATCATCCTCTTGGGAGTAGATTGGTGCTGCCAGGAGCAGATGTGTCTCACATCAAAAGAATTCTAAGTTATTAAAACATTTTAAATGCCATATTCTTTCTTCCTTTCTTCATTCCTTCCTTCCTTCCTTCCTTCCTTCCTTCCTTCCTCTCTCTCTCTCTCTCTCTCTTTCTTTCTTTCTTTCTTTCTTTCTTTCTTTCTCTTTCCCTCCCTCTCTCTCTCTCTCTCTCTCTCTCTCTCTCTCTCTCTCTCTCTTTCTTTCTTTTTTTCAGTTTTTTGAGACAGGGTTTCTCTGTGTAGTTTTGGTGCCTGTCCTGGATCTCACTCTGTAGCCCAGACTGGCCTCAAATTCACAGAGATCCACCTGGTTCTGCCTCCCGAGTGCTGGGATTAAAGTCATGCACCACCACCACCCAGCCAGCCTTAAATGCCATATTCTATAGGTCTTTGAAGTGTTTGAAGATTACCTACCTAGAAAAACCTAAGTAACATGACTATAAGTCTGCTATTATACATGACTACTAATCTGTATTTATATATTACAATTTTAATATATAAATATATTTATATATTACAATTTTAAATGAGCTAAATAAATATAATACCCTAAACAAGAGCAAAAAATATACATACAGGATAATAAAATTAACTTTAAATTTGTATCAACAAGCCAAAATCCTTACCAATGTAAAATATGTAAGATTAATAGTTGTTTTTTTATTCAAGTTGATTCAATAATCTACCCTTTTATCCAATCATTTTGATATCATACCCCCCTTTCTTCTTTTAGAAAGAGATTGCCTATGACCAATAACAATTTATAACCAACCCCCTAAACAAAAATAAACATCCACAATCTATTTTTTGGGGATGTGGACATAGTTCTCTAGACTACTTCTTGTTGGTTGGTGGGTACTGGTAATCTTTTTGGGTCCCTGAGAAAATTTAGGATAATTGTTAAGTCTTACTGGAGTATTTTGTGAGGTTTAATATCTCAGTCAGCGCCTGGAAGCTGTTTTGAATGCTGGATCATCTGGGTCATTTTTATTGGTGTCTGGTCCCCTTTGTTCTGAAAACATATTAACTTTTAAAGGTAACATACACATCTGTATTAATACATACATACATACATACATACTACATACATACATACATATATATACACACACATATACATACACACATACGTACTGTACATTGTACATAAACCAGTCAAAGATTTTTTTTTGTTTTATGTCTGAGCAGGTAAAATATACATCACTTGTCTTGTAGTTACTTTAGGTTTATTTTCCCATGTCTTTAGTTAGGATTTTAGGGGATCTTCCTCCATCAAACCTGATTTTCCTTAACTCAGAATGAATCCATAGCCTCTCATTTCCTGTGGAAATAAAAACACAACTTTTCTCCCAGAGCGGCATACCTTTTGACTTAAGTTTTGGAGTCAACATATTTTTAAAATATATATATATATAATATATATAGGTATATATATAATATATATTATATATATATGGTATATATAGTAGTTTCCATAATCCAAGGTCTCTTAGTAGTTTTAACAGTCAAAAAATATAAAGACAACAATGTTAAAATATAGAATCCAAGCCAAGTGGTGGTAGTAAATGCCTTTAATCCCAGCACTTGGGAGGCAGAGGCAGGTGGATCTCTGTGAGTTCAAGTACAGCCTGGGCTACAGAGTGAGATCCAGGAAAGGCTCCAAAGCTACACAGAGAAACCCTGTCTCAAAAAAACCAGAAAAGAAAAATATATATATATATATAATTAATATATATATATATATATATATATATATATATATATAATCCAGCCTCTCTTTGTATTTTCCATTTTTATGTGGCTATTGTATTTTTTATTACTCTATTCCTTTTTAAGAGCTTTACTACCCTTTTTCTTCTCTCTCCCAATACTATGTATTTTTTAAAACACACTGTAACCTATTTACAGGCCTTTTTGTCTGAATTTGTTGTTACTATATGTCTCTGACCCTTTTTTGTCTGTATGAGCAAAACCCAAAATCTACCTCACAGCAGCTGGCTCAGCTCATGCTGGTGGCCCAAGCACGCTGGTGGCTCATTCACGCAGGTGGGAGCTGGGAGACGTCTCTCTGTGCCGTGGCTTCTAGGAGGCTGCTCTTAGCTCCACTTAAGCTCTCTCAGGTTTTACGTGGATGGAGTTGCCGAATGCTGGAGTCATATCTAATCAGAGGGGAGTTTCTGCCCTACCAGCAACTCCCAAATACCCAGCAGCTGCTTTGTAAATTACCATACAAAGGCTTATATTAATTATAAATGTTTGATCGTTAGCTCAGGCTTGTTACTATCTGACTCTTACAATTAAATTAACTTATAATTCTTATCTATGTTTAGCCATGTGACTCATGGCTTATTACCTCATTTTCTACATATCTTGCTTTCTTGGTGGCTGTCTGGCATCTTCCCCAACTCCATCCTTCTTCATCTCTATCTTCAGTTTGATGTACCATCTAACCTTATTCTGCCTCACCATTGGCCAAACAGCTTTATTATCAACCAATGAGAACAACACATATTCACAGTGTATGGAAGGACATCCCAAGCAGAAAGAGTAGCTGGCTGACCAGTAACTTAGGAAGAGAGTCAGCACTCATCAGTGCCAGGACAGGTACACAGTCTTTATAAAATGGGCAGCACTTTAACATGAATCCATCTGTTGTGTGGTCTCTGAGCTGTGAGTACCCAGGAATGGTGTAGCTGTGAAAACTTTTATATTGATTTCTGTAGTGACTCTACCAGTTTATATTCCAACCAGAGTATCTTATCTTAGTCAGTGTTCTATTGCTGTGAAGAGATGTCATGACCACAGCAACTCTTTTTTTTTTGGGGGGGGGGGGAGACAGGATTTCTCTGTGTAGCTTTGCACCTTTCCTGGATCTCACTCTGTAGACCAGGCTGGCCTCAAACTCAAAAAGATCTGCCTGCCTCTGCCTCCCAAGTGCTGGGATTAAAGGCATGCACCACCGCTGCCTGGCCCCCAGCAACTCTTATAAAGGAAAGTACTGTGGGATATTGCTCTATATGCTGTGAATATGTGTTGCTCTGATTGGTTAATAAATTGGCCTATGGCAGGGCAGGATGGAGCCAGGCAGGAAAATCCAAGAGAGATAGTGGGAGGAGAAAGGAGAATGAAGAACACACTGCTAGCTGCCACCAGGAAAAGCAAGATATAAAGTACTAGTAAGCCACAAGCCATGTGCCAAGGTATAGATTCATAGAAATGGGTTAATTTAAGATATAAGAGCTATAATTTAAAAATAATATAAACCTCTATATGTTTATTTGGGTCTGAGTAGACCTGAGAGATCAGAAGAATAGGAACAGCCACATGTGAACCTCACCTCACCAACTCCGTAGCTTCCAAAAGGTGAGGCACTTCCTGTCTACCTATACCTATATGCCTAGTTGTTCTGCCCTCTGATTTGCTCTCTCAGGTTTTCACTCCTATGTCTGGCTCCATGTTTTCTATTAATAAGACTGTTTAGAAATTGTCTGCAGTTGGCGCCCAACATGGGGCTCTCAAATTTCCATAAGGCCTAAAAGAGTTTTAAAAAGGGCTTCTAAACGCACAATAATGTAGCCAAACACTGCTTTCTATTTCATGTCTCATGTGGGTTGAGATATAAAGACACCAAGTTACAGAGATGACTTAATAAAAAAGATTTGTGGGCTACATGCTGCTGAATGGAGGCATAGACCCACTGCTTCTGAGAGTTGGTGGTACGTGTGGCTCCCAGAGCTGGTGGTAAATGTACCACCGCCATGTTGGAAAGCTGAGATGGGCAGATCCAGCAGCCAAAGCTGCCATTTCAGTCCTAGTCATGCTGCAGTTTAAAGCAATAGATTCACAATAAGACAGATTCAGATGGAATAAACCCTAAACAGTTTACAATGTGTGTAAAAAATGTATGTAGGCTTGAAAGAAAAAAGAAAATAAATATAGACAGTTATATAAAGAAATAGTTTTAAAAATAGTCTTTAAAGAGACAGTAAAAGTAATATAAAAAAATAAGCCAAATAAAGATCGATATTACACAGAGAATCTGGATTGTGTTGTCTCTGGGATTTTTTAATGGCAGAAAGACATTTGATTGTAAAGACTGAAGAGTTAAATCAATATATATTTTTAGAGGTATCTTGACTTCAAAATTTGTGTCTAAGGATACATTGCTTTGGAAAAGAGGTTCTGCTTTTGTTTCCACAGAAGATGAGAACCTATGGATTGCTTCTAGACTTATATGGTTTGATCAAGGAAGACTCCCTGAGTGGTCTCCAGCTGTTCCAACATACAGATCAGCTTCAAGGCAACTGGCTCAGGCAATACAGCCTCACAGACTACGCCAGTCAGGACTTAACCATAATTTTTAATTTTCTCAGGATCCCCATAAGATAAGTTGCCTTTAGCCTACTGGCTATGGGTGAGATAGGACCTCTGTTGGTCTTTTCTGTATCGAACACACAGATTGCAAGCCCAGTGCCACTTTGAGATCTTTGGCAGCAGTTAACTCTGCAGTCACACACGATTGAGCCTGTATGATAATGAGTATTCAGAGAGGGGTAATGCCTGGGGGGCACTCACCAACCTAAGACAGAGCATCTGTGTGGCCTGGGCAGGCGTCTCCATGATGGGTAAGGTGACCTGCTGACGTCCCATGCAACCCAAGTCAGAAGCTCATTTTTTAATAAAAGGGGGACCTGTAGGGTCCTGGCCCCCATTTTGGGTAACTGCTGCCTTGCTTGCGCACCTGGACCTTGATATCCTCCCTATGCTAATTCCCTGCCAGGTTCCACCCTCCTGAATGCTTAAGAGAAGTTCCTTGTCTGTGTATCCTGAATAATGGGCGTTAACAGATTAGAAGCAAGATTGTAAAACATCAGTAGTGAACTTCTGCCCTCCCGGGTCCTCCCATTGTGCTGTAAGCCTGTATTTAAGACCTCCTCCCCCCTTCAATAAATGACATTCGCATTTAAAATTTAAATATATATATATATATATATAATTGAATGAATACTGCAAATGTAATCCATGAATACCACAAATGTGATTAATATCATGAGTGTAATTAATGAATATCATGAGTGTAATTTAAAAAATAAAAAAAAATAAAAAAGATTGCTAGTGCCTCCATCCAGCAGGATGTAGTATGAAAAGCTATGCCAAAATTCCTAAAATATATATATATTTTTTGGTTTTTCGAGACAGGGTTTCTCTGTGTAGCTTTGCGCCTTTCCTGGAGCTCACTTGGTAGCCCAGGCTGGCCTCGAACTCACAGAGATCCGCCTGCCTCTGCCTCCCAAGTGCTGGGACCTAAAATATTTTTTATAAATGTTTATTTTTATTTAAAGGAGGTTGATTATAAATGTAATCTCTTTCTAAAGAAAAAAAGGGGATAGTATAGATAGGATGAAAGGGCAGATTATAGAACCTACTTTTAAAGAGCAACAACTTGTTTAAAATGTTTTACAATGCTATGGATTTTAGTTTATTGATACAAATTTAAAGTTAATTTTGTTATACTGTGTATATATTTCTACTCTCATTTAAGGTATTATGTTTATGTAACCCATTTAAATTATAATGGATAATTAAGAAATATAGATTAATAATTAATCTTCTATGATAGTCAAACTTACAGTCATGTTAGTTAAGTTTTCTAGATATACATAGATATATTTCAATTAGGTAGGTAATCTTTAAATACTTCAAAGACCTACAGAATATGACATTTAAATTTTTTTAAAAACTTAGACTTTTCTGGACAATGAGACATGTCTGCTCCTGGCAGCACCATTTACTTCAAGGAGAATGATGGGCATTGAATAAACTCATTATGGAATTTGCTTTCTTTGTGGCAAAAGTTAGCCACTGGGCAAAAAAGTGCCCTTGCATCAACTGATTGGCAGTATGTTGTATAATCTGGACATGCAAGACCCATAGGAAGGTGACCGTTGAACTTTGCAAGGCAAGATAGTCCTTCAAGTTCCTGATTCACAGAAGAAACTGCCAGACATTCTGCAGGACACAGAGAGAAGCAACTGAGAGACTCTAGGCCTATAGGCTGAAGGAAGATGCCCCAGTATTGAAGAGGAACTTTGGATGACTATCCAGGCAGCCAGCTGTCTCTGTCTTTCAAGATTTTTGGAAGTTGCTTACAATGTACTTTCTATTTACTTAGGTAATATTATATCCTTCTGGGGTCTTTGATATAATTGAAGACTAGATAGTTATAATTTTCCTTGTTTATGATAAAAAATAAATTAGATATGAAACTTTAGACTCACAAATATAGGATAGATAGAATATTTTCTTTAATCTTGCCAAGTACAAATAGACTAGATATTATAACTGTAATTATTATTTTTTTTAATGGTTTTTCAAGATAGGGTTTCTCTGTGTAGCTTTGCGCCTTTCCTGAAACTCATTTTGTAGACCAGGCTGGCCTCGAACTCACAGAGATCCGCCTGGCTCTGTCACCCGAATGCTGGGATTAAAGGTGTGCACTACCAACACCCAATAACTGTAATTATTGCTTGATAACTGTTTTGTTATATGTAATTTTACTATGTTCAAGTTAAAACCTTCCTTTTTGATTAGACAGAAAAGGGGAAGTACTTTGGATATTGTTCTGTATGGTGTGAATATATGTTGCTCTGATTGGTTGATAAATAAAATGCTGATTGTTCAGTAGCCAGTCAGGAAGTATATGTGGGGTAAAGAAATGAGGAGAATTCTGGGAAGAAGAAGGGCTGAATGAGGAGTCACCAGCCAGACACAGAGGAAGCAAGATATCAAGGCAGAACTGAGAAAAGCTACCAAACCACATGGCTAAACATAGATATAAATTATGGGTTAATTTAAGTGTAAGAGCTAGTCAGTAATAAGCTTGAGCTAATGGCCAAGCAGTTATGATTAATATAAGCTTCTGAGTGATTATTTTATAAGCAGGCCGCAGGACTGTGGGGGCTTGGTGTGACCCAAGAAACATCCGACTGCAGGAAAGCATTTAATTGGGATCTTGCTTACAGTTTCAGAGGCTTAGTCTACTATCATCATGGCAGTAAGCAGGCATGGTGCTGGAGAGGTAGTTGAAACCTACATCCTGATACAGCCTGGCAAGGGCTTTTGAAACCCTAACACTCACCCCCAGTGACACACTTCCTCCAACAAGGTCATACCTCCCAATTCTTCTAAGCCTTTGAACAGTGCCACTCACTGGTGACTGAGTATTAAACTCTATGAGCCTATGTGCAACACTCTTATTTAAACCACCATGTGTCTAAGGGCTCCTCCTTTGGAGAAGGTATGAGATTCTTGTGCACACAAATAAGTACTGCAGGCCATAAAAATGTGAGATAGAGATTCAGCTGTATATAATAAAGCTATACCTAGAAAGATCAAGGAATCCTTCTAGAGGAAAGCCATATATCAAGTAATATTTGGTGTTATTTGGCTTTTTAATATATCAGCTGTCTTCTGCTATGAATTTCTTGTGTGCTTATATACTACTAGGCCACAACGGCAAACAGTATAAGCTTCTCAGACCTACTGCTGATCTGAACTAGGTAATACCCCTACAGAGACAACTCCTGTCTCCTAAGTCTAGGAGACAGGTGGATTGTAGTTGCATAGGTTTGTTTCTTGTACAAATGAAGCTCAGACCTTCTTTCCCCAGACAGGCCAAATGGCATTCCAGAGCAATTGACTCAGAACAAAAGAGGTTTTTTTTTTAAAGATTTATTTATTTGTTATGTATACAACGTTCTGCCTGCATGCCAGATCTCATTACTGATGGTTGTGAGCCACCATGTGGTTGCTGGAAATTGAACTCAGGACCTCTGGAAGAGCAGCCAATGCTCCTAACCACTGAGCCATCTCTCCAGCCCCCAAAAGAGTTTTTTGTATAACCAGGTGCAGTAAAGTCTGGGGCAGAATTCCTAGAGTAGGGCAGAGTGGCATGGCTGGAGAGAAAGGAATAAGGCAGAGTTTTTGTAGAGAGTAAGGATTGAGTCAGGTCAGGAGAGTAGAAGAGGAAGAAATGAGCATGGACAGAGAAGCTGAGTATGAAAATGAGCTCGAAATCATAAGAACTTAGTTAGGGCTATGAGAGGACAGGAAGAGAATGGACAGAGAGGAGAAATTTATAAGAATAGAAATAAAGCTGTGTAGATAAAACTTAATCTCAGAGGAAAAAAGCAAACGGAAAAAAAGAGCTTTGTGTACATAGATTATTTTCCCTCAGACTACTCCACTCCAGCCATAGCATTTTCCCCAGGACTCTGGAAGAAATCTTCTCAGGGCAGGCCCCTGGGAAAATTCTGATAGATACGCACTAGGGAATCCAGGAAGGTTAAACATTCAGGTCTATCTCTTCAAAGAAAGACTTTTACCTGTTTTCTACCTGGAGAGCTCTGAATGGATGTAGTTTAAAATCTGATGATCTTCTGCTATCTGTAGGGCCAGGCTTCACCCAAATCCCCCAGAGGATTGTTTGTTTATCCCAGCCTCCTCCTACCCCTAGATCTTGAACATTCCTTCTTAGTCAATAAAACCTATCATTCTGAGAGTTACAATTCACAAACTTTGTTGTACACATGGGATTGAGTTAATTATCTTCAGGAGGCTTTCTTCCAAAATTGTGCTGTGCTTAATTATGGTTAAAATAAACTACCTGGTGTTAGACTCTAAAAGATTGACTCAACACAACTAAATCATATTGAACTGGATTTCCTTCTTGCCTTTTACAGATCATTTCTCTGCTGGCCCTGGTGTTTGCAGACATGATTACATTGAAACTCTAAAAATTACCTATGGCATTTTCCATCAAGATGGGTTCTGTGGATTCAGAAACAGTGCTCAGGATAAGGATAAGGGTCTAGAAGTTACTTAGGCTGTCGTAAATTGCAAATGACAACTCTCAATAGATGGGTTTTATTGACTGAGAAGGGAAGTCTGGGATAAACAAACACATCTTTTCCCACATTCTTGCCAGCACTTGTCATGAATTTTTCTTTTCTTTTGTGATATGGTCTCATTGTGTAGTTCTGACTGGCCTGGAACTTCTTATGTAGACTAGGCTGGCTTCAAACTTAGTGATCTACCTGCCTTTGTCTCCTGAGTACTGAGATAAAGGTGTGCATTGCCATGCTCAGCCAGTGTTTTGATAACAACCATTCTGACTGAGGTAGGATGGAATTCAAGGCTAATTTTTATCTTTGTTTATCCTTAGTTCAAGTGCCATGTTGGACACATGGAGGTCAGAGGACTTCTTGGGAGTCAATTCTGTTGTAGTTGATTCTGGAGATAGATCTCAAGTTGTCAGGCTTATGTAGCAAGTGAGTTCATCTAAGAGACAAAAAACTTTTTTGTTATTTTTTTCTTTTGAAAGTATTCAATTTTCTAGCCCATTTGCTGATCTGATGATGGGGAGTGTTTACTTTTTAAAGATAAATTTCTATTTATATATGTATATCTGTATGTATGTGTGTTTGTCTGTCCCATGTAGTGCTTGTCACTGTAGCTTTGCAGCATAGTTTGATATCAAGTATTGTGATACCTCAAACATTACTCTTTCAGCTTAGGATTGCTTTGGTTCTTTGGGGTCTCTTGTATTTCCATATCCATTTTAGGACTTTTTTTTCAAGCTCTGTGAAAAATGTCATTGGAATTTTGATGGGTATTGATCGCTTACAGCAATATTGTCATTTTTATAACATTAATTCTGGCAATCCATGAGCATGAGGAAGTCTTTTCATTTTCTTGTATTTCTCTCCTCAGTGTCTTTTTTTGTTCGTTAACTTTTTTTTTGTATTTTTTTTTTTTGAGACAGTGTCTTACTCTATAGCATAGGCTGGCTTCAGCCTCAAGAGTTCTGGGATTACTGGGCATGGTGGCACACACCATTAATCCCAGCACTCAGGAGGCAGAGACAGGCAGATCTCTGTGAGTTTGAGGCCAGTCTGGTTTACAGAGCAAGTTCCAGGACAGCCAGGGCTGTTAAACAGAGAAACCCTGTCTTGAAAAACAAAAACCAAACAAACAAGAGTTCTGGGATTGCAGGCATAAGCCCCCATGCCCAGCTCTTTTCTGTCCTGTTTTCATTATAGAGGTAGGCATTTCACCTCCTTGGTTAGCTTTTCTTATAGCTATTTAAATTTCCTCGAAGCTATTGAATGGGACAGTTTTCCTTGATTTCCTCCTAGGAAGTTCCATATATCTGTGAGGGGCTCAGTAAAGTAACTGCCTACACTACTGCTCCATTGGGGTGGGGTTAATTTTTGGTTTTGTTTTATTTTTCAAGACAGGGTTTCTCTGTGTAGCCCTGGCTGTCCTGGAACTCACTCTGTAGCCCAGGCTGGCCTCAAACTCAGAGATCTATCTGCCTCTGCCCCCTGAGTGCCGGGATTACAGGTGTGCACTGCCACTGCTGGGCTTGGGGTAGGTTTTTATTGTGGGTAAGAGAGAAAAGATCCAGAGGTATCTGGCAGAGTCCAGAGCAGAGAGAAAAGCAAACTGACTGGGTATGGCCAGGGGGAGGGAAGTGGGGAAGTGGGGGGTGGGGCAGAGATAGCGAGAGAGCGGGGTAGACAAATCCTAAGGGGGAGAATAGTTAGGAGGAGGGACCCCTTTAGGGATGGAAAACCTGTTTCACAAGCCCTTGAGGAACCTAGCTTTTATCTAACTTCCGGAAATCCTGTAGTCCAGCTTGAGCTCACGTCTAGACATCTGAGGGCCTGGGACCTAACAATGCACACATAAAACAAGGCCATTTTGGGCCGGGGCTCAGCAAGCTTGCCGCCAAGCCTGACGACCCGAGTTCAATCTGAAGGATCCACTCCGTAGAAGGAGAGGGACTCCCTCGGGTTGTCTTCTGACCCCTACAAGGGGCCGTGGTACATGAATGCTCTCTCACACAATTTTTTAAAAATGAATAAATGTAATAAAAGTTTTAATTTGTAAAATATTTACTTTTATATGTACTTGCCTGTTTCTCTGTATGTACCTTCAGAGGCCAGAGATGACATTAGATCTTCTGGAGTTGGAGTTATGAGCAATTGTAAACTATCTAATGTGGGTGCTTGAAATCAAACTGGGGTCCTCTGGAAGACAAGCAAGTGCTCTTAACCTCTGAGCCACCTCTCTAGACCCCAATTATTAACCTCTAAGCTATCTCTCTAGACCCCAATTAAAAAAATTGAAAGGTGATTTTTAAAAATTATTTATTTATTTTGAGACAGGGTTTCTCTGTGTTGCTCTGGCTGTTCTAGAACTCACTCTGTAGATCAAGCTGGCCTCGAACTCACAGAAATTCACTTGCCTCTGCCTCCCAAGTGCTAGGATCAAAGGCGTGCGCCACCACTGCCTAGCTAAAAGGTGATTTTGAGCTGGGGGATGTAACTCAGTGATTATCTCTGTGGGGGGTCCTCTTTCCCTTTTGGCCTGTCGACCACCAGGTCTAGAGGGCAAGAGGAAGTAGCGGCAATTAGAAAGCTTTGTACTCGGTCCATGAGCACTAACAGAATACAGTGAATCAGCTCAACTTTATGCCAGAGTATAAGGAATATATAGGATTGGGAAGCCTCGGGACAAACTAATTTACATTAAGTGGCATGCTCCTATCATAAGGCTCCTAGCACAAGTCTTAGTTATCATATGTACAGCAAGGGAGCCTTCCAGCAGGGATCTGTGCCAGGGTTCAAGCTAAAGATAATCCAGACATCTTGTTTAGAGACAGCTTTCAGGTAAGGTCAGTCCTCCAGGCCCAGGGACATTCTCCAGACAAGGGTAAGTAGAGGCAGGAAGTTCTGCTGGAAGGAGGGAGCCCCATGTTGTCCAACTATTGAGATAAGCTGCCAGGCCATGGGGAGACTGTGACATCTACCAGTCAGCAATGTCTTCTAACAATTTCCACTGTGCTTTTTATTAAACTCATTGAGTTTTTCATTGTCAGAATTTCTTTTTTTTTTCTTGAAAATATTCAATTTCTTTTTTTGAGGGGGAGAGTTGGGGAGTCCTGAGATAGGGCTCACTCTGTAACTCTGGTTTTTGTAGAACTCACCATGTAGACAGGCTGGCCTCTGATCCTAAGTGCTGGGATCAGAGGTGTGCTCCACTAAGACTAGCTAATATCCAATTTCTTGCTGCATTTTTCTGCCATTTTGTTGGCTTTTCTTTATAATGCTAAAGTGTAGCCATTTTGCTGACTCTCCCTTACTAGCTGGCTTTCTTCTTTAGGTTCTATATAGACTTCCTGTTTGTTCATCTGTGTGTTTCTGTTCTCTGAGGTTATCAACACTGTTTGTTAGTGAGGTTTTGGCATCTCCATCTGTGAATTCAGTAGGTCAAGGATTAAAGCTCTTTTGCAGGAATCAGGGTGCTTTGCTTTTTCATGTTTCTCGAATCTCTGTGCTGTGACGTATGCATCTATTGATTTTAATATTCTTCCAGTGATTTTTTGTGTGTGTGTGAGTTGCCATATGAATGTTGGGAGTCTAACTGGGTCCTCTGGAAGAGAAGCTCTTAACCACAGACTACTTCTCCAAATATTCAAGTGTTTTTTTTTTTTTAATCAGCTTTGTCTCTAGGCATGTCTTTGATGGGCTGTCTTGATTATTAATTGATGTAGGAAGACCAAACTCATTGTGGGTCACACCATTCCCTAGGAACAGAGCCCTGAGCTGTATGAGATAGGAGAAAACTAAGATCAATACAGAAGCAGAAGTAGGCACATGGGTACATTTACTTCTCTCTGCTCTTTTAAAAAATTAATTTATTTAATGATTTATTTGGAGGGAGGGTGCACACACACACTTGTGTGTGGAGGTTATAGGACCATCTGTGGGAGAAGGTTCTTTCCTGCTATGCGGGTCCCAGGGATTTAATTTAGGTTGTCAGTCCTGATGGCAGGTGCCTTTACCCACTGGGCCATTTCACTGAGTTTTCTCTGTGCTCTTGGCTGTGGAAGTGATGTGACTATCTGCTTGACATATGGACTTCCCCTCAGTGTTGGAACTGTAAGTCAAAGGAACCCTTTCCTCCTCTAACTTGCTTTTGGCCAGGGCATCTTTTATCACAGCAACAAAAATGAAACTAGACAAGAGATAAATTTAACATTAATTAAAATCCACTCATATATCAGTAACTGACATCTAACGGAAATTTATTCAGTGTAATTAAGTAGTAAATGAATGGTGTGCAGGAAGAGTCTGGGAAAGGACAACAGAGCAGGAGTAGGTTAATAAATGGAGGGAGGCAGGGAGAGTGGAGAAGGATGCTATGGAGAGGAGCAAAAAAGAAGAGATTAGAAAAGCTGAAAAAGAAAACAGAAAGGGAAGAAAAATCTGCTCAACCAGAAACCCTGTAATCAAATACAAGAAACAAACAAACAAACAAAACCATACAAATCTTTTAAAAACCCAAAAAGATAAAGTCAAAGGAAGCTGTGCTCTCCCATGCCTGCTGGGAGCGGGAAGGTGGAGGAAGCAAGGGGTACGCTGGCTGCTTCCTGTCTGTATTTCCTGCTGCTGGCTTCTTCCTGTCTGTATGTCTTGCTGCTGGCTTCTTCCTGTCTGTATGTCTTGCTGCTGGCTGCTCCTGTCTGTATGTCTTGCTGCTGGCTGCTCCTGTCTGTATGTCTTGCTGCTGGCTGCTTCCTGTCTGTATTTCTTGCTGCTGGCTGCTTCCTGTCTGTATGTCTTGCTGCTGGCATCTTCCTGTCTGTATTTCTTGCTCCGTTTCTTTGAACATTCCAGATGTACTATAGCTTGTTTTTTGTTTTTGTTTTGATTTTGATTTTCAAAGCTCTTTCTCCTTTTCTTTGGGTTAGAGGCTGTTTTTTACTTACCTTTACTTCACTGAATTCCACAGGGGTTCTTTATAGTCTGCCATCTTGCCCAGAAGTCCTTGGTCCTGAATTATTCTATTATTGATGTTTTATATTCCTTCTCTCTATGC
>CABHPP010101089.1:0-47136 GCA_902168425.1 Peromyscus attwateri | reverse complement strand
CTCCGGTGATGTAAGCAGATGATCCATTTCCACCTCTGGTGTCCTCCGGTGACGTAAGCAGATGATCCATTTCCACCTCTGGTGTCCTTTGGTGATGTAAGCAGATGATCCACTTCCACTTCCGGTGTCCTTCGGTGATGTAAGCAGATGATCCACTTCCACTTCCGGTGTCCTTCGGTGATATTCACATACAATATAATCTGGGGTCATCTGAGAAAGCGGGGTACAGTCACACCCCTTGCCGTCTCCCCAGACACATCTCACACCTGGTCCAGATCTCTCCCTCTGCAGTGATGTAGTGAGTAGCTGGCACTCTCTTGTGAAGGGAGCCTCACTCTGGGTTATAGTCCGAGCTGGCTTCTGTTCCATCAGCAGCAGTTTCTCCCTAGTTCAGTACAGGGACCCTCAGGGCTCCTGAAATTCCTGGTCCACTTGGCCGGTCCTGCCCTCGACCACCTGGAGGGCCTGTCAACCCACAGCTGACTGCCAGCACTCTGCTTCCGGCGGGGACTGTTGGCCACGGCAGCATCCCATGTGTGCGACAGAGACGACATGGGTGAGTGTTCCTGGAATGTTTAGAATTTTTGAGGAAATTGAGTAGGTTGTTTGAGAACAGCTATTTTACGCAATTTGTCCCTAAATCTTAACATAGCAACACAGAGCAGTACTCGGTAATTTGCCAACTGATAACGTGTGGATTGCTTTAGTATATTCATTATAGTTATTTTATCTCGAATATATAAATAAACACGCCGGCTTTGTGGCCCTAACCTGTGTGGCGAGTGGAAGTCGGCATGGCACGCCTGCTGGCTGCAGGGATGTCGCGCCCACTATTACTGTCATTAGTTCCTTCCCAGTGTCACCGCTGGGCACACTCTTAAGCACTTACACGACAGGTCAGAGGAGGAGAAGTACGCTAACGTTCAGACCGGTGTCGGCCTCGGCTCCATTTGTCAAAAACCCCATTTATGAATGCACTCTGTAGCAACGGCAGGTGCTCTTCCTGAACACATAAGGACGGGATGTGTGGCCCACTGGCACAAACCAGCCAACTGTGTCACCCCTCCCTCCCTGTCAGAAATCATGTCGTGACATCCACTGAGCGGCAGTGACGGTATCAGCATTCCGCTGTGGCCCTTCTTGCTGTCACGTGGGGGGAAAATGCTCCCTGGATTCAGCACCTTTCTTCAGTACACAAGAAGGTCCAGGGCCTCCTTTTCAGCCTCTGATGTGTGACGTTGTGCCTCAACCATCAACACATGGACTTCTTCTCTCCACTCATGTCCAGGTAAGCACCGGTCCTCAAAATGCCCCCATCGCACGCTCCATGTAGAAAATCCTACATACCCTTCCCTGGCTACTTCATGTTGCGACCCTACTGCTTCATCTGTCGCGTGAACTTACCTCTACACACCCTTGCATGCATGTCAGTCTGTGGAGGGTAAGACTTTGTGTTGACCTGGGAAGCCAGCATCCCCTATGTGGGGAGCAAGGCCAACGCACAGGTGGTCCCTGATAGGTATTTCCAGAGTGGAGTGGGTAGACCAGAAAGGCAACATGGCCAAGTGCTATAGAGAAAGGTAGGAGTTGGGACTAGAAAGATGTTCATCTCGAGGAATCTGGCATGTTCTCTCTCAGGCTTCCTCCTTGTATCCCCAGACATAAAATAACAGTGTCTGTGGCAGTGGGGTAAGCATTCTTGTCACTACTGGGACAGCAGCCCTATCCTGTTGAGAGTGGGTGGGTACAGGAATGGGGGCGCATACTCATGACGGCAACATTCCTGAATCCTTTGCAGCCCTTTGCGGCCCTAGCTGAGAAGCTCTGGAGTCCTCCAGGGCCTTCAGGTCATGGGTTATCAAGCCACAGTAGAGACCTGGAGTTCTTCCCCACTGACCAACAGTGACGTGTCCACTTTAACTGAACACTAGGACACAGGAGGCTAAGGGTTGACAGGAAATTGTTGGCATTGCCATGTTGGTCAGACCCTGGTCTGGGAGCTGCAGCCTCTGGTTTCCTGGGATGACACAGGTGGAGGTACAGCTCACTTTTATAGCTCAGTTTGCTCGCTCGACGGTCCTCGCAGTTACTATGTCCTTGGTAGCCTGCTCTGACAGGCAAATTCACGACAGGGCATTTGGAGATGGTACAAGGACAGCAGGTGCTATGGGAGAGGGGGCGCTTCACAGTTGACGAGAAGACAAGGGGTTCCCAGATTTCCCAGAGTGAGTGCGGACACTGTGACATCGGCCAATGTGTGGGCAAGTGGTTGTGTAGACACACCACGGACATGGCACTAACCAGCTGGGTCTGTTAACCCACCGTGCGGTCAGGACCACGGGTGGGAAGCTGTGCCGGCGGTGGTTTTACAAGCCCTCCGTGGCAGTAAGCACAACAACTAGTACACAGCCCCTCTTCCTGGACTCCGCATGTCCTGCTTCTGCGGATACCGCCGCCGGACACCCTGGGAAAGGCCGCGCGCACGTCAGTGGGGTCCTATGTACAGGCTCCTAAGGTCAAGTCACACAACACATTGTTCCAGAGCTGATGCAGCCCATGTGCATTCAGAGGCAAGGCACTGGGTCCAGGGGAGGAAGCCAAGGGAGACCCAGCTCTGCAAAGTGAGGGCAGGTTCCTTCCCCATATCTCCCCGAAGATCACCCTGTACAGTCCAGCTCCAGCAACAGAGACCCTGAATTCTAGAGACTGAAAACCAGAATCGATGGCTGGAATCGTTCCCACCAAGGGCCAAGTTGAAGCCTTACTCTCCCCTCCCGTCAGGAGACTGTGCCCTTTTCTACAAGTGGCAGATATAACGAAAGGTGTGGCCATTTGAGAAGAGCAGGTCCTTAACCCAGCATGACTGCATCCCCATGAGAAGCAGGGGACCAGACACGGGGCAGCAGAGATGGGGGACACCAAGAGGTGTGGGAGTCTCTCTGAGCCTCTGAAGCAAGCAGCCCTGGGAATTCCAGAACCATGACAAGACCTATGTCTGCTGCCTTCAGCTGCCCATGTGCAGCACACACCGGCTCAGGGGTTCTCTGAGCCTCCGCGGTGACAGGATAACGTATGTCTCAGAGGCAGTGCTGGGACAACACATGCCACAAAGGTGCGGTGACGTCTTCCGTCCTCTCCAGCAACCCTTCACTGTCCTCATCCATGTGAAAGGTTCCGGTCCCTATCTACCTGTCCTTTGGGGAGACAACTGCTTTCGGAGTGGAGAAAGAAACAACTAGAACACCCCACACAGTGGTGAGAGGTGGAGATGTGAGGGAGTCAGAGGCTCAGATGCCACACATGAAAGTGGAGGACCTGTCCCTCAGATGTCAGCTGAGGTCCTGGGGCCAGCTCACCTGAGGGACGTGGACATGCAGAACATGGTAGAGCTAATTAGGCAGACACTGTCCTCGGAAAGCCTCAACACAAACGGGTTATCCTGTCAGCATCCCTGACCCACCGACTCAGTTCTTGCTGATACCAGCTTGAACCAGATAAATCCAAGTCAGCTGTGCTGACTAAACGTAGGAGATCCTTCCAGAAGCTCCAGAGCTAGTTTTCCCACAAAACTTCTATACACAGCCAGTGAGTCTCACCTACCGTGTGCACCCCATCCAGCCCGTGTTCAGCCAGTGACTTGCCAGCAGCCAGCTGGATGCTCTCCCTCCCCTCTCCTTTTGGCTCTGGTGGCTGTGACCCGTGGGACTGGAAATAGGGCACTATATC
The DNA here is from genome assembly GCA_902168425.1 of Peromyscus attwateri. Taxonomy (NCBI): domain Eukaryota; kingdom Metazoa; phylum Chordata; class Mammalia; order Rodentia; family Cricetidae; genus Peromyscus; species Peromyscus attwateri. The sequence goes on along the minus strand of CABHPP010101089.1, from coordinate 43,410 downwards.
ACCAGAGCTCTTGTGCCTGCTTAAACTTCAGTTGGTACCCTGCCTCATTTGCTGCACGTCCCATGCCTAACACACACGCGTGGGTACACAGATACCATACATACACAAATATACCTAACAAAGACACACATGACAAATGCATCACACATTTGCACTAACAAACACACGCAAGAGTCATGGTTAAATGCACTGGTATACATGCACACACAGAGACATTCAAATGCATGCATGTGATTTTCCTCATCCCCACACATGGAGATCCAACTGTTTCCTGTGGGGTCCCAGATGAAGCTCTTCAGATCTGAGAGCCAGCCACCCCGCTTCAACCTCTGCTATAGGTCACAAGACTCTGACCCTTCCCCTCAGAGGACTCAGCTCCACAGAGATAACTGAGTCAATGGCGGGATTGCCCAACTGTTCTAACAAAGATGGTAGGGGGTTGGAGGGCCTGCATTTATAATGAAACTATACTTCAGCTCCCTCAGAAGACAGCTGCTTGCTTTTCCTCAGCCCAGACCGTGCGTCTGTCTTTCTCCCCTTCTCATACCAATAGCAACACACACATCCATACTGTGTACCCATGCTCACACCTGCTCACACACATACCCATACACAGATCTAGAAAAGCACCATCCGATAGGACAGGGTGCCTTGTCCATTCGCCTCAATGCCTGGGCCCTCAGTTTCTCATCACTGGAAGTTTGAATGACATTAGGACCTGAGGATCTCTAGTGACAAGCTCCCAGTCCTAGAGACGAGGCCATAGGGGAAGATAACCGGATTCCAATTAAGGGTAATTGAGAAAGAGCGTCTCAGCACTGGAAGTAATGGGGTCAGTCATGATCCTTGCAATGAAGTTTGAGCACATTCATGAGGGGAAGGAAGCCCATTTGCTTCTCGCATTGTTCCTGCTGGGAAGAATTATTTAATCGCATTTGAACAGCCACAAGGTCAAGACAATGATTATTTTCTGGGAAATCAATAAACTCCTCAATGCACTTACAGCCTCTGCAAGCAATCCAATCACCAGCCATATGCAATGATTCATCTGGTGGTTGTGTCCTAAACGAGGAGGCTTTCCAGGGCACAAAGCCACTGTGCGACGCAGACATGATTGTCTTGACATCCGGGCTAATTCCGGAGCTCTGTTGTTGCAGCCTTTTTGGAGTCATCTCACAACGTACAGGCATAAACAAACATTCAAGGTGGAGAAGCACCTCTCTCCTCTGTCTGCCCTGCTTCACACCGCGAATGTGCGCAGTATGTTCATGCATGAGGAACTCTTGCTAATGGTCTGTTACAGGGCGTTCTGTCTGGGAATCACTCACCTCTACGCTGCTGGGAAAGAGACCCAGTCAGCTGCAGCAAGGGACCAAGCACAAAACAGTTGTACATGTGTGTGCATGTGAGCAAGTGTGCATGCAAGTGGAAGCCAGAGGCTGTGGATGCTGGGTGTCTTCCTCAGTCGTCCCCACCATTCCCCCACCCCCACCCCATGGGTTCTCTAACTAAATCCACACTCACCGATTCTGCTAGACTGCCTGGCATCCCCTTGTCTCCACCTTTGCAGCAGGAGGTAAGGGCACGTGGCTGTTTACTTGGGTGCTGGGGATCTGAACTCATGTCTTCATGCTTGCACAGCAAGCCCTGAATCAACTGAGGCAGCTCCCCAGCCTGGAAACCAACTTCTCATTAAGTTCAGGAAGAATGCACAGGCCAAGACACAGGATATTTGTTTTCTGGGAATCCTGGCCACATACTCATATTCATTTTCAGGGCTTAAAAACAAAAGAGAGGGGAGAAAGAACTACAACAATTATGGGCCTTAGGGGCAGACAGACTTCAGATGGGAAAGCACAGGGGACCATGCGCTGTTTATTTAGATAAAAAGACTCCAGGGCAGGTGCTCTTGGAAGCAGCCTCCTCATTTTCCACTCTGACCACTGCCCCGCTTTCCATCCTTGTAGACAAGTGGGAAATGGCTCTTAGTATCTTCACTTAGCCCTACCAGAGTCATGAGATCTTTGCAGATGATCAACTCATGGTGTTTTGCTTAAAGGCTGCTTTTAATTAAATGTTAACTGGGTCTTTGCATAAGATAGCATCTTGACCACCACTGTTTACTGCTGAGAATTTCTGAGAAGTTCCTTTTCCCATAGTCAGGACTGTTCACAAGACGAGGGCAGGATATTTAAATGTGCAACCCCCATTTCCCATCTTCTCTTGTGGTAAAATGCCTTGCTTCCCACAAATGGCCCCACGGTGTAGGTTTTAGAAATCAATTACAGTTTTAATGGGGTGCGATGTGTAAGCAGGCTCAGCAGCCAGCCACCAGCAGACAGGCTCTCCTCATCTCAGCCCAGAGAGACCCCCTGCATGGAGAATCAAGAGAGGGGCAGCTGAGGCTGGCAGTGCTCTGGGGCCCCTATGAACCTTGGAGGCCACAGCTCAGCCTCCAGGAGCTGATCCAGCAGTGCCCAAAAGGGTGAGACAATTAAACCTCCCTAAATTTGCGGGGCACTTTGAAGATGAAAGTGCTATAAAAATGCTAAGTATTAGTACAGGCAAGGAGGGTGGAAGAGATGGATTCTGAGAAAGAAATGCCTATGCGAAATAAAGTGTTGGGGGTAAGGTAGAATGAGAAAATTGTGTCAGATTGAAGTTTAAAAAGTTAAAAAAAAACACATGAAGGCAGGAAAGGCATGCTTTGAAATGAAAGGAAACCGTGGGCTAGGATGAGCGGCGTAATTTAATGCAATGTTGTAGAGCCAGGGTCACCAAGAGACACAGGGACTCTGAGCAGGCTGCTGATAATTAATTCCTAAAATGTCAATTAATATTTCCTTCCATCACTCACAAAGGGCAGCAGTGGATAGCGGCAGCATCCCCATTTCCCACAGGAAGAGGCTGGAAGGTGGAGATGATCTGAGGCTTCAACAGGGTGCGTGATTGAGGACGGAGAATTATTCAATAAGTCAAGACTCCACGGGACTGAGGCAGACCTACCCACAGACCCCACAGGAAGACCTGAGACAGCCTAGCTGCCAGCAATGAGCAACGAGTGACAAATGGGCTCCACAGTCAGGGCTCTGAAGAGAGATGTGCGGCTCCAGCCTACTTGTTTTAGCTGGCAAGACTGGTTTTCTCGTATCCCACTCCCTAAGGACAGTGTGCACAGAGAAGCATGTATGCACACATATATTTACACACAGAGACATGTATGCCCATTCAGAAGCATGAGTACTCACACTCAGGCATGCAGATGCACATGAATACACACAGAGATACACATAGATGAACACGCATAGGTGTGCATAGAGGCACACAGAGGTACACACACGTATACACACAGGCAGACTGTGCACAGATACATGCTGAGCCCCCTACTGGAGCCAGGCTTCTGTAGCCCCACACAGTGGCATTCCTCAGCCTCAAAAAGCATTCTAAGCAAACATACCTTTGCCTCCCAACAAGGAACCATAGTGAGGTGGAGACAAGCTTGGAGATACATTTTGTGGTACAGAATACTGTTTACTAAGCAGGTTTTTGGTTGTTTCTTTTCAAAACACGGTCAAGACAAACAGAAGGAATGAACAGCTATCATGTCCACACACGGCTTTATTGAACACCCAGCTGCCAGCAACCTTGCTTGCTTTGGAAGTAAATGGCACAGGAAACACTGCTGGGCTGGGAAGACTACCAGCCACCACTGGGAACAGAGCCAAGACCAGAGAGTCACTGTAGGCTAAGGTCAGGGCAAGCCCAGCTCAGAGCAAGACAAAGGTACCCTGGAGGCATTCAGGAGCTGCCCAACAAAGACTAAAGGGGAAGACGTGTGTGTGTCATTGGAGGGGTGGATACCGTGTGGGATAAGGGGGAATGCAATTAAGTAAAGAAAAATGAAAGATAATGAGATTAGGGACAAATGACGGGCTGTGGTCACCTTGAGTGAGACTCTGGGAGGCAGATAGTGATCAACCTTATCAGCATTTAAAGAAATGAAGCCCTGGCAGCTGGATGGTAAGTAATCCATAGGAGCTATCCAGGGACATTACCAGGTGGCGTGGGGACCCGTTCCACGCTGCACTGGCTGGAGTCCCCTGCTCTCGAGAGGTCTGTTGGGGAGTGGAGACAGAAAGCTGAGTGCCAGAGAGGCCCTCTCGGGAGTACGATTCAGGATAGCAGGAGTCCGTGTCCCCATGGAGGAGGGGTTCAGGAGAGGAATGCCGTGACTTTAAACACAAACTCACTCTTCCCAGGGATTGGCACTGACCAGAGCGACTTCCCCACAAGGCCAGGTGATAGGACAGTGTTTTGGTGGATTTGTCTTTGGAGGGGTCATGAGCCCTGCCTTCTCAAGGGTCCATTGTCCAGCAGGAGGCCTCCGGGGGCCGTAGAGCTGATGGGACTCTGAGCTGACACATAGGAATACAAGGACATCACGTGCAGGCACCTGTCACAGGAACTGAGGATGGGGGTCACAGCAGCGTTCCAGGAGATACTTAGTACCCGTTGTGTCCCGAGGCGGGGACTCTCTCTCCCACTCTAATGCCTTGTGACCTTGAGGCTGCGTCAGAGAAGCCAGGCCTGTCTGTCTACAGTATCCCTGCAGCTCTGATACAGCACAATTGCAGAGGCCAACGTTCCCCTGTGTTCATTGTCTCGGGACAGTGCCCCAAGTTTGCAAAGCTCGGGGACAGCACAGCCTTGAGGGAACCATTCCTCACTCAAAAACAGCACTGGTTGGGCCTTCTCACAGTTCAGGAGACCCATCTCTCAGGCTGGGCTAGGGAGTCTCCCAGCAGGCCAGGAGGCCTGCCTCTCAGAATGGCTCTCACAGGTCACGTCTTGCCAATGTTTTTATTTTTCAGGTGGTCGTGGACTTTCGCGGCCACCATTTCTTGCCTCCTACCTGCCCATCTTTACCATCAAAGAACAGAGTAGAACACAAAGCCTGCATCCACGCACCACCAGGAAAGAAATGCCACTGACTTCTTGGGGAACCTGTGAAGTAGCCTTTGCCTGGGTTTTCTGTGTGTAGTGCAGACTCAGGACCTCCTTCTCCCCTCAGCAGCTCAGCTCCACCTTGGAGGAGGCCTGAGGCAGGTCAGGATGACATGAAGAGAAGATGCCAGACAGCTTTCTTCATGCAGGCTGGTGTTCGAGGCTGTGTGGCCAGCCATCTCCCCTTGAGTTAGGGTTGGCCCACAATCCATCCAGCTTATACCAGGGGACTTGAGAAATTCTCCAAGTCAGATGGAGGCACCTCAGCACAAAAGAGCAGGGGCTGCAGAGTCAGAGAGGGGTCAGCACCTCAGCCTAAGGCCTATGATCACTCAGTTACATTCCTGGTGCACACACACCATGGGCTTGTGGGAAGTCACAAGGGGGATCCCCACTCAGGTTGGACAGGGAGGGGATGGAGAGGGTGGACTTGTGGGAAGTCACAAGGGGTATCCCCACTCAGGTTGGACATGGAGGGGAAGGGTATCCAGAGGAACTCTAGCTCCGGGCCTAGTGGCCACAGTGTTTCTGAAGGCATTTGTCTCATCCCTGGTGAGGGGATTCGCTGCTTGTCTTGTGCTATGAACAAGACAAGACTCCAGCAACTTAGGGTGCGGGGGGGGGGGGGTTTAATCTGCCACTTCACGGGATATAATTAGTGTCCTATGACCAGGGAACACTACCTGCCCACACCCCAGTGGACTGGAAACAGGGAGAGAAGGCCGGTGTCTAGCCCGCCTCCCTCTCCCCTTCCCTTTCAGGCCCCCAGACAGGGGATAGAGCCGCTCACACTAAGGGCAGATCTCCTCTCTTCAGTCAAACCTTTCTGGAAACATGCTCAGGGATAGACCGCGAAGGGTAAAACGTGGAATCCAGTCAAGTTAACAATGAGGTGTAGCCAGCACAAGTGGAAATGTCTAGCCTTGACCATGACAGGCCTCAGTCTCAGGGCTGGGGCCTTCTCATTCCCCTGCCTCTAAACCAGCGGTTCTCAACCTGTGGGTTGCGACCCATGTGGAGGGGGTCACATATCAGACATCCTGCATATCAGATATCTACATGACAATTCATAACAGCAGCAAAATGGCAGCTATGAAGCAGCAGTGAAATAGTTTTATGGTTGAGGGATCCTCACGGCCTGAGGAGCTGTATTAGAGGGTGGCATCATTAGGGAGGTGGAAGGACCACAGCTCTAAACAGACTCTCACATGCCATAATACAGCACTCTGACACTCCCCTGTCGTCGGCCTGCTGCTCCCCAAAGCCCTTGGAGCCACCAGGATGTCCTTGCTCACTTGTAACGACCCCTGGAGACCCTGCCGTGGAGCAGGCGCTGCAGAATGACTGACTCACAGTTCGGTTTCTTCCTCGGTGCCCACCCCCCACCCGCTCTGGCAGCATGGAGAGGGATTCTAGGGACACACACACACACACACACACACACACACACACACACACGAGACAGCACTCTACCACTGAGCTACAGCTCAGCTACAATGTGTCCTTACAAACGACCACACTAAATTCTGTATTACAAAGCCAGGCACCTGAATGGCCTTGTGGTGAGCCTCCGGTGGAACAAGCTGGGTGGACACATGCCCACAGCCACCAAATACCAAGAGGGCCTTGTCCGATGTCTACAGAGCACCTGCCTAGCCTGGCCTTGCCCTTCTTCCTTGCTCCTGCACATGCAAATGGCCAGGTAGCTCCTTGTGAGTCTCCTCCCAGGCAGATCCACTTGTTACCACCCCAAAGCTGAGGTTACAGGCATGTGCATCCCTGTCTTGTTTTTAATGTGGGGCCTAAGTATTCAAAACTCAGGTCCTCATGTTGCACAGCAAGATCTCTTACCCCATGAGCCATCCTCCCCAGCCTCCACATTTCCCTCCTTCATTCATCTGTTGGTGGGTGTCCAAGGTCATTCTATTTCCTGGCTGCTGTGAAAAGTGTGGCAATAAACACAGAGGAGCAAATATCTCAGTGGTGTGGACTTAGAGTCTTTTGCATATATACCCAACAGTCTATGTACATCTCTGTGGTGTGGACTTAGAGTCCTTTGCATATGTACCCAACACTGTGTGTGTGTGTGTGTGTGTGTGTGTGTGTGTGTATCTGTGTCTGTGTGTGTGTGTGTCTGTGTGTGTGTCTGTGTGTGTGTGTGCATGTGCGTGTGTGTGTGTGTGTGTGTGTGTATCTGTGTCTGTGTGTGTCTGTGTCTGTGTGTGCGTGTGCGCGTGTGTGTGTCTGTGTGTGCGTCTGTGTCTGTGTGTGTGTGTGCACGTGTGCGTGTGCGTGTGCGTGTGTGTGTGACCCAGGTAAACTGGGTCGGCTGACAGTCTTGTTTCAACTGTGGCAGACCCGCTCTGCCAGTCTCCATAGTGGTTGCATAACCGACACCCCCATCGGCCGTGTGTCAGCCCCTCGTCCCCGACACCCTTGACAACATTTGCTTTGTTCTCTAGAAGATAGCCGTTGTGACGAGAGTGAGGTGGACTCTCACGTGGCTCTGGTTTCCACGTCATCGGTAGGTCAGGACACCTAGCATTTTTTTTTCATGCGCTCACAGCCGTTCGTAGTTTTTCATGTGAGACACATCCGTTCCGTTCATTGCCCACATATTGACTGGATGCTTAATTTTTTGAATTCTTTACATATTTCCCATCTCAGGTCCTCATCAGATGAACAGCTGGCAGATTTTCCTCCTGTTCTGCATGTCGTCTGACTCCTGGGTCATCTTTGCAGTTTTTAACTCTGTGCAGTTCCATTTGTCGGTTGTTATTCCTGAGCCGCTAGACCCTGCTCAGAGAGTCCGTGCCTCTACCTCCATCGTATGTCACTCACTCGGGATACCTGCCTGCGTGGTCTCACGGTTTCCATGGAAGAAGTTACTCAAACAAGCCTGGAAGTTGACCTCTGCAGCATGACCCAAGCATGGATGATGGGTTGTATTTTGTTTTCTTTTTTTACTTGGCAGCCTCTGCCATGTGACCCAAGCATGGATGGTAGGTTGTTTTTTATTTGTTGTTGTGGTTGTTTTTTCATTCTACAGCCTCTGCAGTGTGACCCAAAACACAGATTCTGTTTTCACTCTGCAACTATCCCAAATACCTAACAATTAAATGTAGCTCTTAAGACACCAGCAAGCCCTTTCCTTCCCATTTGCTACCATGTGGCAACTTGCTGATTAACACATGGACACGGGGGGGGGGGGGGGGGGGGTAGAAAAACCATACGTGAAGCTGGACAGATGGCAGCATGTCCTCAGGACAGGAGATGCATGTTCCAGGGGAGCTGAGACAGTAGAAGAAACTGAGCCGTGTTCAAACCTATCACCACACACTTGATGTTAACACAGAACCTTGCAGTGAAACAGGGCCTCACTGTTGAGTCAGATTCTGTAGAGCAGGGCTGTCGAGGCTGGGCAGAAACCATTTTCTCTGAATGGAGCCCAGTGCAGCAGTGTCTGGAGGCACCCGGGCACCCGGGCCACCTGGGGCACCCAGGGCACGGTGGCAGTGGGAAGGGATATCCAAGTCAGAGTTCAGGGCCCTGTGAGGGCTGGGTGTGTGCCATCCTTATCATGTGCCTCAACACTCTGTCTTTCTTTCCACCTCAACGTCTGTGTGAGAGTCAGTCGTGTGTGCCACGACAGAGCTGTGTGTTTGCCATATAACTTTCCTCACTTGGCTTCCCGGCTTCCAAATATTTGATGGTTTCTGTTCCAAACCATGTTGGGCAACAGCAATTCCACAGATGTGGTTCACAACAGATCATTAAATCTTGAGAGAGAGAGAAGGGCATTTGAAAGCAGTCGCAGTAATGCCTGGAAAGTAAATCTTTCTCTGTTTCATAATGTGTAAAGAAGTCTGCCTGTCCTCCCCAAACCCACGTTGAAATGCACCTGTGGTAGGTCAAGAGGAAGGATCTTGAAGAGGGAGCGGGCTTTGGTGGCTCCACCCTCTAAAGAGATTGATCATGGTAGTAGCCAGCACAGAGGGCCCTGTTGGCAGATTTCCTGTTAAGCTAGAACGGAAGTTCTAGCACATCACTTGCCCTGCTGTGGGGACACCAGTGTCAATCATATTCTTGCAGGAGGGGTGGGGAGGCCATGGAGGAAGCCCCAGCATGCTCTGGTTTGCCACTTAGAGGTTCTCCTCCGAAGCCTGCTGATGTGACAAGATGGTGGCCTCCCCGTACTTGGCTCCTCCCCAGAGCTTCCTGTTGGGAGATGTTTCCCCAACACATAGGAGTAAGACAATCTGTGTTCGCCCCCTTGCTTTGAAATTAGCTTGACACGGTCAGTGGCCGAGCGACTACACAGCAGTGTGTCCCTGCGAAGGCTCTGGTGGTTGGTGGCTCCACCTCAAGCCCTACCTCATGCTCTTTACACAAGGCTGTCCAGGCATGTCCATCTGTTCTTTCACCTGCCCAGTGTGGAGCACTTGCCTCCTCTCTACTCCTCACTGACACTGTTCTCTGGGGTGTGTGTGGCAGGAGGGTGGGGTAGTGGTGGTGGTTTAGGACAGTGGTCACTGAGACCTGCAACAGGCCACTATATGTTGTCTGCGTAGGCAGGGGAGCGTAGGGGAGATGACTGGCAGAATGCGCCTTCTTTGCCCATGGAGTGTCCAGGGCAGGCCTCGCTTCTTGGTGAGCTGCTTGAGTTGGGGTGCCACGACACCCTTGCTTGTCCAGGATGTGTTATATGTGGACACCCTTGTGACACTCCCTTTATGTCACAGCTGGGAGTGGGGGTAGGGGGCAGACACATCCCTAGTCCCAGAGCTGTGAATTTATCTCCCGCCATGTTCTCTTCAGGTAAGGAGAATCCTTGAAGCACACTATCCCTGAGGCAGCTACCTCAGCCAGGAGTCAACGTCCTCAGTGTGGCATCTGATGGCTAAACACGTAGCCAGTCCAAGCTGGTGTTGAAATGACAGGAGCCCTGACGGTTCTTAGTTCCCTTTCTATCGCTGTGGTAGAATACCGGGCACAAACCGAAGGAAGAATGAGGGGTTTGGTTGGGTTTGGTTGGGTTTGGTTGGGTTTGGTTGGGTTTGGTTGGGTTTGGTTGGGTTTGGTTGGGTTTGGTTGGGTTTGGTTTGGTTGGGTTTGGTTTTGTTTTGTTTTTTGGTTTTGGGTTTGGGGCTTACAGGTCTAGATTATTACAGTCCATATGGAGGGGAAGCCCAGATATTGGGAGCTTGAGCGAACTAGTCACGTTGCATCTACAGTCTAGAGCAGAGAGTAATGAATTTATGCATGTTGTGCTCTGCTCACCCTCTACATTTTATATAGTCCAGGGAATGGTCCTGCCCATAGGTAAGATGGCTCTTTCCATATCTATTAACATAATCAAGATAATTCCTGGTGGGGACATTCAGAGCCTAAGGCCCTCAGAAGTATGCCCAGAAACCTGTCTCCTAGGTGTCCAGTTGACAATACTGACTGTTATAGACATTCTCAGCTAGGTTGCAAGCCCTGCCTTCTGTGAGCTGTGAGCTCGCTTGTGGCCCCCAACCTTCCTGAGCCATCGTCAGACAATAAAGAACATTCTTGCTCCAACCCAGTCCTCGCCCACGTTCTAGGTCCTTCTCAGTTTTTCGACCATAGCAGAATGCATTCCCAGGACTCCTTCCTCATCTTGCAGTTCACCCAGCTACAACCACCCTAGGAGCACCCACTATGGTGAATGGTCTACTCCAGAAACACTGACACCATGTGTCTTCCGGACAGCAGCAGGGTCTGGGCAAACCTGGATCTCACCTCTGTGTACCACAGAGGCCTGACACCCAGCCTCTAGTCCCATGCACGCAGTCTGCTTTGTGGGTTCTTTCTTCCCCCAGCCCCTCCTATACTTAGGACTGCCATGAAGACCACCAGTGGTGTTTGCAATGAATGCGGCTCTTCTGGTAGTCACTCTCTGAGAGCAGAGTCTTGTGAAGCCCCCATAACACCTCGTGGTGTGCTCCTCACAGAGAAGTAGTAGGGAGGATTTGGCAGGACTGGGCACATGCATATCATATCCACCAGAGCACATTTGAAATGTGCTTTGCAAAACCTCGAGGTAATTAGCCGTTAACTTGCTGGTGATCCCAGCCCCGAGCACTGAACCAGCCCCTGCTAGATGTTCAGCTCCTCTTATTTAACCTTCCTGGATCTTGGAGCAGCACACAACCTATTATCTACACAGCTCCGCATTGTCTCTGCCTGGGAAGGGAACATTAAGCTGCCTTTGAAATCTTCAGCCTGACACTATCTGCATGCATTACCATATCTTATGATTTAAATCTAATTATCAGAGCTTTCCAAGGGATGGAACTGAAAGTGATCATTGTGGAGCAGCACTTTCACACAGACAGAAGAGGCCGAAAAAGAGCCAACAGAAGAGCTTCCTCCCGGCCACGCTTAACCTGAGGACATTCACGAAGGCGGCCTGCTCTGTCCCTGGCATTGCCGGGTGCTCACACGGACCTACAGGCCTGTCCCACTGCCGTGCTCCAGTGAGACCATGAGGGTATCACAACAAAGTCATTTTCTCCAAGCAACTATAATAGGGCATTCTAAACACTGGCATTTCTCAAAGCAAGCGCCACTACCAAGATGCGTTTCCTAGAGGGCTTGGTACACATTCCTCTGGGGTGCCAGTTAGTGGGCCATGTGCTTTTTGCACTGGTGTATGACACCAAGTTTGGCCTCAACTGGGTTTCTCGGAATAGCCGAAACCTACCACATTTCTGGAGGCCAGGAGCTAAGGTCGAGATCTCAGAAGGAGGGCAGAACTGACCGATGTGGCTCACCCCAGCTGCTCCTTGCCTTGTAGATGGCTTTCTCTCCCAGAACTGTCCTGCACCTTCCCTTTAGTGTGCCTGAGATAGCTGTAACTGCTCTCTTCAAAGACCCCGGTGTTCTTAGGTGGGGCGCTATCCCAGTCAGTTCACTCTAGCTTGATCGTCTCCAAGGGCTCTGCTTCCAAAATAAAGTCACGCTCCCAGGCACTGGGGGGTTAGGACCTGGGCATTTTATGTGGAAGACAACATAGTTCAACCCACACAGTCTGTTAACCTTGCAGCTAGAGCAGCTGGAAGAGGTCTGTCTAGAGTCTAGTAAGACGGCTGCAATAGAAGGTCTTAGAAAACCTTTCTCAGAAAGTCTAACCAAGGCCTGCCTTTCACTGTAAACGTGAAATAACCCTGTGAGAAGAAAGGAGAACTGACAGCCAACCCAGAGCATAGGGAAGGCAAAGTCCTTGTCATCCACTCTGGATGTCCACCCAGACACAGGCTTTTCAGTTAAGAAAACTGTCTCCTCTAATAAAAGCCCCAGGACGGGCACCTTTAGCATCAGGAACCCAGCTCTGCCAACATACCCCCCACAGCTGGTCAGGGAGATATTTAACTCCTCCAGGGAGAGCCAGGATGGTTGATGAAGTCCCAAGCAGGCCTGAAGGGGTAGACTCAGACAGAATCCTGCAAAGTAAAAGCAGGGCAGGGGTTAGTGGGACCCCAGGGGGGCTCAGCCCAGGAGGCTCTGCTCCTGGATACCATGTGACGAGATAGAGAAGCCCCAGCTCCCTAGAGGAGATGCCAGCTCATCAGATATATGTACCACAGGTCTCTACCCCAAACCCCTACCTGTCGCCTAAGACCTGTGCCTGGGATGTCTCTAAACAACCAGGCACTATGAAATACAGCTTTGTCTCAAGATAGGTGTCTCACATGAGGGCAGAAGTGGGACTTCAGGCAAGTGACAGAAACACGGACAGACAGAGGCATCTCTGCTCAGGACCCGAGGTGCCGACTATCGACAGCAATGCCTTCCCATGACAGAAACTGTGGGTCGGCCTGTTGCTGCTGTGGCAAATGCCTGAGCAAGCAACTCCATGCAGAAGGACTTGCTTGCTTCTGCTTTCAGAAGTCTTAGTCCCTCACGGCCAGCTCATGCCATGGCAGACAGGAAACACACACACACACACACACACACACACACACACACACACACACACACAGAGTATGGGGTGGGGTGCCTTGGTGTGAGCCAATGCTGTAGGTTCTCACTTCCTCCTTTTTATCCACCCTTTCATCCAGGCTCTCTGCCTAAGTGATGATGCCATCCACACTTAGGGTAGTGCCCTCCTCCAGTTAATCCTCTCTGGATGCCCTCACAGACACACTATGCTAGCCTCCAAGCTACCTCTCAACCTAATCAGGATTAACCATCACCATAATTGAATTCCCACCTGCAAAACCCCTAGAAAGGTTTAATCACCCACTGTTTCAGTAAAATCCTCTTGTGTGGCTCAGTGTGGCCCAGAACCAAATCCACAGGGTAGAATGGTGCACAGTTGCTTTCTGAACCTGGCAGCCTCGCTAGTGTGCTCAGTGTGGAGAGGGCTATGGGGTACAGGAATGTATACTCCTGGCCCACATCACTCTCTCCCACCTTGGTTTTCTTCCTCAGATTGTCCTGTTCATCGTCACATGTCACAGTACTGCCTAACATCTAGAGCCCACCTTTCCCTCGAGCAAGCCTTCTGGGGTCCCTCTCAGGACCCAGAACATTTTCATGGAAACTCTACCAATGTTTCAGCACACCTCATCTTGTCCCAGCAAGTTCCTGATGGCACCAGAGTCAGGGGGAGCCTCTATAAGGACAGGTCCCTGAGTCTCAGCATCCGGCCTTAGTGGACTCTAGATATAGGTGGAAGGAGTGAAGGTCCTAGGTCTCAGGTTCCAGGCAGGACCTGAGCACTCATATGGGCTGCCTGCTTGCTGTAGCCTGGGCTGGAGCAGCCATATGCAGCTCCTTCTTAAGCCACGGGGTCAGACAGGCAGCCAGCTCTGTGTTCTTTGTTTTCTTGGAAAACGTGACTCCAGATGATCTGGAGTCAGGAAGGGCGCACTCCCCCCACCCCCGGCTTCTGTTTTTAGCCTGGAGCTGCCAGGCTTTTCGATGCCATGGTGATAGGAGTCATAGAAATAGAGTAGGTGATCAGTTGCCAACACGGCCCTGTGCTCTTTGCTCCCTGCATGTGGAGGCTGCAGGGTCTTCCCTCTTACTTCCTGTGTGCCCATCTTTCTACACCACAAGCACACGGGTCTAAGGCTGCACTCGGGCCACCCAAGAGGATACAGGGAGGGTCACAATGACCATCCCTACCAGTGTCCATATTCCCTCCACCTCATGGGTCTTCCCTGGGGAGCAACATGGACCATAGGGCAGCCAAGACCTACAGGACAGAGGGCTCCGAGGCAGGCAAGGGCTTAGGACAGGACTCCTGACTGTAGTTTTCAAGATGCCAAGAGGCTATGGAGCATATTCAAATATTCTCGCATTTTGTGTGACATACTCCCAAGTAATTTTCATCCTTTCAGGATGGCCTGGGGTGGGAGACACAGTTGTCACCCAGGAAACCACTGCCTCATTAGAGTTGACTCCCCAAATCTCCACACTGGCCTTTGAATCAAGAGAAAGATTCAAATACTCCACATGGGTCAACGGCAAAGAACTGGCTCCAATCCTTCCCACTGAGGCTCTTCAGTTGTACACTCCGACTGTACCGTGCTTTCGAAAGTGATTTTCTAAAATGCAAAATCTCAGGGAGAGATATGCAAATATATTATGCATATATAAGAATAGAATATGATACATTATTGTTATTGGAAGGCCAGTTGCTTTTTAGGAAATGCAAGTACCCTCAGCATCCATGGGTGGCTGTCTCCAAAACAGGCACCCAAGGATCCCTAGATCTGCAGATGCTCAAGTCCCCAGTATAAAAAGATGTGTAGTTGTGATGGTGCGTTCACAGTCCACCGAACACTGAGGAGGCAAGCTTCTAGGCACACCTGTGAGGGTTAGTGAGAATGAGGCTAGCCTCTGAGAGTGTCTGGGAGGGATTGTTTTGATTACAGTGAGTGATGTGGAAAGATCCATGTTCACTGTGGGTGGGAGCATTCCCTAAGCAGGGTATTCTGGTCTGGCTAACAGGAGGAAAGCAAGCACACCACCAGCATGCCTGCCGCCATTCATCGCCCTCTGCTCTTGAGTCTCTTCTCAGGTTCCTGCCATCTTGGTTTCCCCTCCATGATGGACTGCAACCCGGAAGGAAATGTGTGCTCAAATAAACCCTTTCCTTCTTGAGTTGCTTTGACAGAGTATTTTATCACAGCAAGAGGAAAGAAACCAGGACACCAGTGCAGGCTCCGCACATCCTTTACCCACCTTTCAGTGATTTGTGTGTGACTTACAAACCTCACTGTTAAGTGCTGTGCAAACCCAGTGTCCCGATTGGAGAAGAGAGACAGAAGAAGGCTGTGTGCTCAGTGTAAATGCAATTTCCTTCTAGTATTATTAATCCATGGACTATTGCACCAGCTGATGAGATGTAGAAAGCCCACTGTCCCTGATCCTCATCACAAGGCTGTGGCAAAAGAGTTGCCTTCTCCCTACAGCCGAACTCTGAGGGAGATATGCCCAAGGACTTCTCTGAGAGCAGACGTTCAGTAGAGACAAGGTTCAGATGAGGGCCCATCTACTTTTAGGGACTAATGTCCTTCACCAAGGGCCATCTCAAACTTTTATCCTTCTGCAGAGCAGGCACTTTGTTAGAGACCCAACTGAAACGGGCAAGTGTTGGAGTAATTCTGGAATTGGTGGGCAGCAGGTCCTGGCTGCCTCACAGAATGCGTCCTGGACACCTGCAGTGAGAGACAGCAAGTCAAGTTCAGAAAGTCCCCTTCCTGTGGGCTTCAGGGAAGTCTTCATCCTTGTACTCAATCCCCTAGGGTGTGGATTCAGAGGGGAAGAAGAGGAAAAGGAGGCCAACGTGTTTTCCTTACATGGCTCTTTGTTTAGAACTTTCTTTTGGAACAAATCCTTCTAGTTGGATACCGTTAAAGTAATCCCACTACAATGAATGCAGTAATTTGGGGACAATGGCTCGAGGTTTTACAAGGTTACAGGCACCCAGCAGGTTAGGCCACCATGCTATTTGTACGAGGCATTGGGTTGTACATCCAAACCTGATTATCACGTTCATTAACACAATCAAATGCTGCACTTGGACACAGCCCACTTCGCCTTCTTTTTAAAAACCCATGAATAGAAATACAAACCTGGTCAATTATCACCCACCGAGCCACTCCAGCTTTCTGGATTGGTAAAGCAATTGCTTTCATGGAGCAACGTGGCAGATAACGGCGATAGATTGAACAGCCCCACCATAGACTGCTCATTATCACGGCATTTAACTTCATCTTTACAGCAGTATGCAATTCCTCTAGTTTCTAGCCTGAGCCATCCAGTTAGCTGGGCAAGTATCAGAGAGGTGAGCACCCGAGCCAGCATGCTGCGGAAGATGGTGAATGGGTCCTTCCTGGGGCTCAGGCTTCATGACCCTGGCCCATGCACTTCCCTGCTGAGCTGGCCCTCATCACAACTCCATGTGTCTCTTGTTGGATTATCTGAGATAATAAACTTCACATTTCCAATTCTTCATCTATAACAGGAGTGTCCATCCTGCAGATGCTACATTATGATGTGGTTGGTCATCTTCAGAAGTGTGGTGTGGCATTCATAGCTATCCTGGGATATGTGCAAACTACAGGCTGCAGATTGGACATTCCTGAGTCACAGGATGGTGTCTGATCTATCCCCAAAATGCACAAGGTAAATTAATAAATGGACTAGAAAGTATAGTCATCAATGGAGCAAGGACTGAATTGGCACAGCAGGCTGATAACTGTGTCTCCCAAAGACCCAGGGCTGTTTCCAGTGAGCCACGCCTTGATCGATGGTTAGATAATAAAGTCAACAGACATTAACCCCAAAGACTGCCAACTGCTGACTGCAGTCCCCCAGCTCTGACCCCCATAACATACACATCCCTCGCTGCAGCTTCCAAGGATGATCACAGCCAGAAGGCTGATCTCACCATGATTCTGCTGCATTCCATCTGATCTGAGCAGACCTCTGGAACGGAAGATAAAATTAGCCAGTTTGACAAATTCTAGCAACATGCTAGGACAGTGGACAGCACACCGTACAGTTTCACTTAGCAACTCTGTGTATGGCGAACCAGCAGGGCCACTCTTGAACAAGACCCACGGCAGTAAGTGCTCACGATAAACATGCAGGCTCATCAGGAGCATTCCATCCATCAGCTGACACTCCCCCTACACACATACACACACATACCTGCCTGCTCAGGGGCAAGAAATAACTCCCGGGACTGTTCTCACTTCTGGCCTTGCCCAGGAGGAGATGGTGCCACCATATCGGGCCTCCTGGATGTTCTTTTGAATGCAGAGGCTGGGGGAGACCCTGTGTAACATGCCTTCCTAACAGAAATGGCAGAAGAGAGCCCTTTCCTGACAAGACTCCTCCCCCTTTACCTGAGCAACAGAAGAGATAAGACTCCTAGATGGGATGGAGGAGGGGTGAGACCCTGTGGTCCTACCCAGCCCCCGATCCTATCTCATTTTGATATATTTTCCACACCAAAGCAATAATCCAAGCCCGAGACCACTCTTAGGATATCTTAGAACAAGATCTGAGCAAAATAGCCTGAGAAACATCTTCGCGTGTGCTTCTCTTCTAAATAAGAGCTGAATTACATCACCCAGGAGAGCACCCTTGAGAGAGAGAGAGCACTTCTGAGCTTGTCAGAGCTCTCCTCGGCTATTACACTCATGGGAAAACTTGCCATTTGAACTATTTCTAGATGTGCAACGCAAACACAAAATCCACTTGCCCCCACCCCACCCCACCCATCCTGGAACATTCTTACTCTCCCAGGAAGTTCTCTCTCTGCCCAGTGAGCCCCGCCACTCAGCTCTCCTTCAGCCCCGGTCATATCCCATTTTACTCTCAGTTTGTGAAATTACTCCTCTAGGGACCATGGAGAAGAGGAGCAGTGCTGGTGTGTCCTTTAGCGACAGGCTTATTCCACAGTGAATAATGCCTCAAGGTTGAGCCAGGTCCTCAGCTAGGACCACAGTGCAGTTCTCCTGCTGGCTGCGGCATGGTCACACTGTCTTCAGAGTTGACTTTGTGCTCACATGTGGAGTTAAGTAAGTTACAAGTTCTTCAGAAAAACAAAGAAAACGTTAGGGGTTGAGTGGATGTGGGCCCCTTTGTGCTAGATTGTTCTTTCAAGTAGGAGAACACCATAACACAGTGTACCCCGTCATGGAGACGCATTCCAAGACCTTGGTGGCTCCTGAGAGCCTGGGAAGAGGTGAGCCGTGACTATACAGAGATGCTGCTAAATCTGCACCTGTGATAAAACATGTCACATAAATCATCAGGGAAGAGGGAAGCAACACCAATAAAGTGAGTCATTATAACCCTATCCTTCAATAAGAAGCATTTGAAGCTGGTGAATTATTTCTGGAATTTTCCATTAATCCTTTTTATTAGCACAGACCCATTTACCTATGAACTGAAGCGACCCAGCCAAGCCAACGCTGTGCAATGATTGTGTGAAGAGTGTGTGTGATGAGCCAGTGGAACACAGTCATGAGAAACACTGCTCAGAGGAAACAGCAGCACCCGACTTTGCAGGATGAAGGCAAAGGGTCTAATCAGGAGGGACAGGAAGGGCAGGGAAGGGGCTGGAGCAGGAACCAAGAACCTGGAGTGATTTCATAGCTCTGCACTGAGGGGCTGCCCAGCTTCTCAAGTCCTTTGGTTTTCCTTCTGCCCCAGCAGACACATATTCATCACCTGATAATCCCAAGGTTCCAGTGACTCCACCCTGGCTCAGCCTGGTGGGTTCAAACCCTACCTCACGGCTGTGCAGGAATACAATATCATCATAGTGAGATCAATACAATCACAGTAGGGTGAAAAATAATCAGTGTTTAGCTAAGACAGCTCAGCAGACACCAGCAGACACAGGCAGCAGACACTGAACACTCGGGATTTTTCCTCTAGTGGAACAAAGGTTAGGAAGGGCAATACAGAGCCCCGGTGCTCAGCAGCCACTCATGCATCTATGAGAGAGGCCAGGAGGGGCGGGAGCTCAGTCACAGCGACGCTGGAGACCCGGGAGCCTGCATGTCTCACAGCTAGGAGGGAGACACAGCAGAAAGTGTATCCTCCACATACCCTCCCACTACGAAGCTGCAGCAGACAGAACACCCAAGCTGCTGGAATCGGAACAGGCGAGGAGTACCACCGCAGGCTGGACACCCCTCCTGGGCCCTCTCAAAGGAGGCCCATGCTCCGAAACAGATGGGCCTGGCTCTCTCTTCCTCCTAGGTGAGCTTGGCCTGGATTCAGAGCCTGTGATGCTCTCAGGCAATTGCAGTGACACTAAAACCCACCCAACTGCTGACAGATCGCTGCACACCTCACACTGCAGATCCAGGCAGGCCTCTTAGGCAGCTCAGCCACTAACAGCACTCTGCCGTGCAAGCTGACCTGAGTTCAGTCTCCAGATCCTATGATGGAAAGAGAATCGACTCCTGAAAGTTGTCCTCTAACCTCTCTATCTGTATGGTGGTATGTTCACATCCATACTCACACGCACATCATACACGTACATGCGTGCACAGGCACATGCACACACACACACACACACACACACACACACACACACACACACATATACACACACACAAATAAATACTATTTTTTTTAAGGTCACATGCAATACCAAAGGGGACTTTAAGTAAAAGCCAAATGAAAATGCTAGAAATAAAACAAACAAGCAGAAGCTGGCACACACACATCAGCAATGTTCCCAGGGCTCAAAATCAGCAGGTTTTACGCAGGCAGGAAAGAGGTACAACCCTGGAGACGTCTAATGGAGCTGCTGAGCCAGGAAGGCAGAGGGACAGGACAGGAGGAAAGCCAGAAATCACAGAGCGGCAGAGCTGGGGCTCCAGTCCAGGGCTGCAGATAGGAATACTGGGATGCCAGAAGTAGAGAGGAGAACACAGCTAGAGAAACACCAGACATTATCATAGCCGAGCATCCTCCAAAGGACCAAGGACCACGGCACACCCAAAGCACACTAAGCTCAGAGAATCTCAGGTAAGGTGATGTTGAAGTAAATGAAACCAAACCAAAAGCCACACCAGGGCTGCAAACAAGACATAGAACCTGGAAGGCAGCCACAGCAGGGGGCCACAGGGGGCGGAGCTAGAAACAGGGAACTGCGATGTGACTGGCTGCCAGGGAAGGTGGCTGCAGTGAAGTGGGGGGGGGGCGCAGTACAGAAGTCAGGATAAGAGGGTGATGAGAAGCAATACCTTTAAACTGCCCAAAGAGGGGGGGAATGCCAGCTTAGAATTCTGTACCTAGATAGAACATGTTCCAAAAATTAAGAAGAAAATCTTTCTTGGGGAAAAAAAATTCTTAAAAATGTAAAGACTCAGGAGACAGACTGAAAAATGTACAAGGAGACAGGATGGACAGACAGACATGCAGAGCCCTGGACACCAATGGAAAGAATGTCGATATAAACCCAGCCTCTCTCTGCACACTGATAGCTTGTTGGAAGCCTGGTGGGAAAGCACAAACTTAATCACAGTGGTCTCTGCTACCCTCTACAAGGTCTAGGAAGAGTACATGCTCCCCACCCTTCACCCTCATCAACACTGGAGCCGCAAACCCTCGATGTCCACAGACACCACATGATCTGGGCAGCTCGAGAGCTTCCTCGTGAGCCTACTACATCCCTGCTCTGAGAAGAAACTGCAGGCTGGTATGTTTTTACAGAGCATCTGTTACTTTTCATGACCATGGCCAAAATACCTGGGAGGAATGATGTAAACCAAGGACCTGCTTTGGCACCTTATCTCAGAGGGTCCAGGTCCTGGTCACGTGGCCCTACATGCTTGGACTGAGCTTTCTCCTCCTTTACCATGAGGAGAAAGCTAGAAAGGAGATCCCAGGATACTACCCTCTACCCCCCCAACACACCTACTTCCTCCAGTAGGCCCCACCTCCTCAAGTTTCCACAACTGCCCCCAAATTGTGCTGCCAGCTAGAGATCAAGGGAACCAATACTTGAGCTGTGCAGGGGAAGGGGGTATTTCATATCCAGCCATATCATCCAGTGTATGTAGAAGCAGAGATTTTTGACAAAATAGCACCCTGGCAGGAGGAGAGATTGGAGAAAAGAACATTGGAATAATTCGTGGGCCGTGATCTCTTGAAGATGGACTGATGTGCAGTTTTAATCCTAAACAACTTTTGGAAGAAACTCTACACAGGGAAGAAGTGACCAGTCAAAAGACAAGGCACAATGACCTCATAAAAGATCCCCAGGGAGCACGGGGACATGTGGAAAGGCAGAATGGCACATATTCAGACACAGAAAGCAAACACAGAAAGAATTGCATGGTACATGTAGGGATAACGCCACCCAACTAGTCAGAGGTCAGTCTAGAAACCCATGCTTGTTCAGTGTGTGAGAACCAGTCCTCAGAAGGTAGAACACCTTGACAAAAACAGTGTAAGGGACATTGAGGTTATAGTCCATCATGGTGGGGAAGTCACAGTAGCTGGTCAAGTCACATTGCATCCACAACCAAGAAGCAGAGAGTGAGGAGTATGTGTGCTCATCTTACTGTTTCCTTTTTTATACTACCCAAGATCTCATCCCAGAGAATGATGCTACCCACAGTAGGCAGGACTTCCTACATCAACCTAATCAAGTTAATCCCCCTTAGGCACGTCCAGAGGCTCATCTCCTAGATACTTCTAGATCTCATCAAGTTGACAGTTGAGATTACCCATCACATCTAATATAACCTCTGTCTTAGTTTGCTTTCTGTTGATATGCTAAAACATTATCCAAAGCAACTTGTGGGAAGAAAGGTTTTATTTGGCTTACAGGTTACAGTCCATCATGGAGGGAAGCCAATGCAAGAACTCAAGCAGAGGCCATGGAGATCTTCTGTTTACCACCTCACCCTGAGTACTCAATGGCTTTTCTAGTCTGAAGTTCCAAATGACACCACAATCCTTCCAAAGACAATATGACTAGGTCTGTCACAACAACACCCCACTTCTGGTACCAGTTTCTATTCTAGGTTGTGTCTCTGTTGCTTCCATAAAACACTGGCCAAACGCACCTTAACTTGGTGAGGAAATAGTTTATTCGGTTTACATGTCCCAGCCATAGTCCATTATTGAGGGAGGTCAGACTAAGCACCATGGAGAAATTCCACTTGCTGACTTCTTTCAACTGCTTTCTCAGCTTGCTTTCATCTACAACCCAGAATGCCTGCCAACTGGTGGCACCACCCACACTAATCAGTAATCAAGAAAATACCCTTAGGCCAGTCGGTTGGAGGCAATTCTGTAGCTAGAGTTTTCCTGCCTGGCCCATAGTCAGGATAAATCTCTTTCACCTGCCAGTCCCACAGCCACTCAGACACAACCAAGTAAACACAGAGACTTATATTGCTTACAAACTGTATGGCCATGGCAGGCTTCTTGCTAATTGTCCTTATATCTTAAATTAATCCATTTCTATAAATCTATATCTTGCCACGTGGCTCATGGCTTACCGGTATCTTCACATGCTGCTTGTCATGGCGGTGGCTGGCAGTGTCTCCCTCCGCCTTCCTGTTCTCTCAGTTCTCCTCTCTGTTAGTGCTGCCTATACTTCCTGCCTGGCTACTGGCCAATCAGTGTTTTATTTATTGACCAATCAGAGCAACACATTTGACATACAGACCATCCCACAGCACAATTCCTCCACTGAGGTTCCTTCTTTCCAGGTGACTCCACTCTGTGTCAGGCTGACAAAAAACTAACCAGCATGCCTTCTCAGTACAGCCAGAAAGAGCAGCCAGCGGAGGTAAGTTTTCTCACCTCCAGGGAAGAATGCCAAGGTGCTCAATGTTAATTGTCAACTTGGTAGAATCTAGAATCACCTTGGAGATAGGCCTCTAGGTACACACGTGAGAGATTATCTTGATCTTGTTATCTGAGATGGGAAGACTTGCCCACAGTGGGTAGCAGCATTCCCTAGCCAAGGGATCTGGACTATGTAAGACTGGAGATAGAGAGCCCAGCACCAGCGTGGACCCATTCATTCACTGCTCTCTGTTCCCGACTGTAGATGCAAGGTGATCAGTTCTTTCTAGCCCTAACCATGTGACTTCCCTGCTGTGATGAACTGTACCTTTGACTGCAAACCAAATAAACCCTTTTCCTCTTACATAGCTTTTGTCGGGGCATTTTATCCAGCACAGGAAAATAAACTAGGACTAGTTTGTCTACGACTAGGCCTACATTGTACTAACCGATGTGCCCCGTGGTGCCTTCCCCTTGGGCTAGGAGCAAGGTAAAGATATTCACTCTGACCACCTACTCAGTGTCACAGGAAGGTCTACACAGCAACAGGAAGGTCAGAGAAAGAAAGGACCTATAGCCTCGGGAAGAAAGAAGCAAACTAGGTTTCATTTGCAGGTAACACGACTGTCCTATAGGAAACACCAATTTAAAGATGTACAGAGAACCTCTTGGAACTAAGGGGTAAACTGAGAAAAGTCATGGGTATGACACCTCAAAGGCATTTGTCTTCCAGTACACTAGTGTAGAAGTCCACTTCCAGGCCAGAACCTGTGTTGGCCCTTTTAGCACAGCCTCCCCCCAGGCATTTGAAAACTCCACCTGGCTTGGTGCTCAGACTTGTACTATGAATCTGGTGGTACATGCCTTTAATCACAGCATTTGGGAAGCAGAGCCCAACCAAAAGACACAGAGCTCCTTTTTCAACAGGCTTCTAGAATAGTTTTTGAATAGCAAGAAAAGGGGTGGCTGTGTTAGATCTCCAGTCACAGCATGCACCCCACTTCCCTGTGAGCTCCTAAAGAATGCAATGCTGCTCCCAGCTCTGACTGTGGGACAGAAGATCTCTGGGCTTTCAACTTGATCTACACACATACAACACACACGTCTTTGCACATATGTGTGTGACTGTTTGACTAACTAAATATCGTTTAGTTAGACTGGTTGACTAACTAAATATCGCCCATCACGCTTTGGGATTCATTTAACGTATCAGGTTAGCAAGAACACAGTTCTGTTAGAGACATTTCACCATGGTGCCTGCCGAGGTCCCAAAGCCCCTTCCCACGCACTTCATCTCCTCGTAAAAGTGCCAGCAGGAAGCCGTGACCAAAGAAAACACGCAGCTGGAGTGCCATGAATGAATAACATAGATGTGTGTTATTGTTATTCTTCAGGAAATCTTATGTGGCTCCATTCAAAAGGGAAAATGCATCAAAGTATGAAAGTGATATTAGGCAGATGTGAGACTGGGGTTGTCAATCTTGTCTAAGCAGGTGCTAATGTGTTATAATTATCCCTTCTACACTGGATGTTTAGGATTTGGGTTCCCACCTAGTCAATCACGGCTGTAATTGTTAAGCTACTTCCATGGCTCATATGCTAGGTAATAACCAGATAGGATTTAATATTTGACATCTACCGTCAGTTGCCTTTCTCCTGACATGCGTTTCCCTACGCCAATATCTGTAGCTTGGGCTATCTCGCAGCTTCCGGATAGATCGATAGAGTGCCAGGCATGAGAAAGTGAAGACAGAAGGGCACCATGAGCTCCGTCTCCAACTCCCCCTGGGCTCCTGTGAGGAGTGCAGCCTCAACACTCCGGGATACTTAGGTGTGAATGTCACACCTGTAAGAGGGGCAGGTTTTAACTCATCCGTCTTACTCGCCTTCACTGTGGGGAAGGCTACTGCCCTGCTGATGGGGAACTGGGGTGTAGAAGGCTCGAATACACAGTCAAGATTAACCAACTGGTCCGTTGTGCAAACTTGCAGAGCACCAGTTCACCTTCCTCTGAGCTGAGGATGGGACTCCTCCCCTCCACCCCAGACGCCCCCCCCCTTTCATATCTACTTTAATTCCAACAACAAATAAAGCAGAACAGGAAATGGTAGGAGAGAGATATCGGCTCCACAGTCGCAGGCTAGGCTTGAGCCACAGCCTGCTGTTTCCTAGTGATTACAGGTATCACACTGCCCGGACACACAAACTGCAGTTTCTTGTTTGTGAAATTGTTTGCTGCAGCAAGAAGCAGGTGACTGAACACCAGCCTTAGCACTACATCAGCACAGATGAGGAGCCTAAGAAACATCAGCTGACACGGTGTCGTGGTGGCCTTGGTGACGTCACCGCAGTATGCCCACAAGGACGGGCACCGTCATCCAGGCACGAGTAACAGCCCTGTCGTGGGAGCTCTGCTGCCGGCTGAGGCTGCTCTGAGGCAGGGCCAGCCCTGTTTACATCTCACTGGTTCAGGTCAAGCAGACATTCGGTGTGTGTTGGATGAGTGGGACCCGGTGGCTGACACAGTGGCCCCACCAGGATATTGAGACCCCAGGGAGGCTCAGAGCTGGTCTACCCGGGAACCTGGGCTGGGATACAAACTCTGCAGTTTCACTGGGAGCCAAACCCACCTACATTATCATGGGACGTCAAGGAACAGCCTCCTCGGGAGTGGCACTGGTATTCCAAACAGGGTCACCAAGTCACGTGTCTTCATGCTTGAGACACAAAATGTCTGAATAACAGAACAAAGACACAGAAGCTGTCCTGGGCAGGTGGTCTTTGTGAAGGCCCAGACAGAGACTCCAGAGCAACTGCCAAATGCTGATATGCAGGAGACTGGACATACTGATCCTGACGGTGCAGACAGGCATATGCCTAAGTGCATACCTGTGTATGTAGACGTATGCATACACAAACATACATATATTCACAAGCATGTATATGCACATATACAAAATACACATGAATGCATATACATATATGTATATCTA
Source organism: Peromyscus attwateri (assembly GCA_902168425.1). Taxonomy (NCBI): domain Eukaryota; kingdom Metazoa; phylum Chordata; class Mammalia; order Rodentia; family Cricetidae; genus Peromyscus; species Peromyscus attwateri. Next base: position 17,596 of record CABHPP010101089.1, on the reverse strand, counting down.
GCACATGCATACATATTCATATTAGTACAAAACCACATGTGTGCATACACATATACACAATATACAAACTATATATATATATATATATATATATATGATCACATGCACATATAATATACACACCACATACATGCACACATGCACTCTCTCCTTAGCATTCTGAGATACAGGCAGTTAACCCTGGTCTGCAATGGATCTGAGGTCACGCCTCTGCCTTCCTCCCCAGAGGGCTCATGGTCACAGGTGTTTTCTATCAGCCTCCTTCACGGCCACCTAAGAGGGTTTGGCTGAGCAGTGGCAATGCTGGCCACTCAAGAGCGTGTGTGCCTGTGTGAGGCTCTGTCAGGCACAGCATAGAGAGCTGGAGGCATGACCTAGTCTTTGAATGAACTTACTATAATTCGGAGGATATTCTCCAAGACTCATGCAGCTTTTAACACTCTTAATGTGTGTAATCCTATGGCAGTGCTGCTGACGGCCGTCCTCCAGGTGAGACTCAACTATGGATGCTGCCCCCCCCCCCAACTTCTCGGCAGCTGTGATGACCCACATGAGGCCGGACCAGACCTGGTACATTAATGCACGTTGTGGAAGGAGAGGGGTCACGAGTCCCTCTTCTTCCAAGGACTTATTAGCACCGGTGGTTGCTGGCGGGAGGATTTTTCTTCAGTAGTATAGCTGTCTGCGGGTTGTACATACTTCTGTAAGTAAACTCAGACTCCCTGGTCATAAGCTAGACTTAATGGAGCTGTTCCCATCTCTCCAGAAAAAGTCATACCAGACGGGATGTCAGGGCAAAAGAAAATTATTCCCTTCAAAGCAATTTGACAGAAAAGAAGTGTCTATACTAACTCAGACTCGGGTCCTTAATCAGCGAGGAGGCACTGTTGAGCTTACAGCCCTGTTCACACTTCTGGGCAGGTGTGTGGAGCCTGCAACGGATCTCCACCAGCTTCTTCACTATTCTTCAGGCTCCTCTTTTTCTAAGAAGAGGCTGATCTAAAACTTTCCTGCTTAAAGTCAGAGAAGGCACAGCTCTGACAGCTGAGGGCACCAACTCCTCAAAGCAAGGAATGGATCAGGACCCAGCCATTTCTCCATAAATAAAGCACACAGTCCAGAGCAGGACGCAGCCACTTCTCAGTAAAACACACAGTCCGGTAATCACACCCTTTAAAACCACTTGGGACTTTTAAGATGTCAAATAAAATGCTATTAGCACAGAGAGATAAACCGTGTAAGCCGAGGTGAGCCTGGGGAGATCCCCTGGTGATTTAACACCGGGCCCAGAAGGCAGCGCAGGGGCTAGAAGGGCTGACAAAATTCCAGTCACCTCTCAATGATGACACAGGGAACTTTGGACCATGCACTTGCCCGTACCGCCCGCGGATGCCACTCTTTGGGTGGAACACTCCCAAACCAGCTGTTGGTGTCAGTTTAGCGGCATAAACAAATTTAAGGCAGACATTCTGAACATGAGAAATGACATTTTTAGCTCAGCAAGGAGAGCCCAGGTTGGGGTTCTGCTGTTGCTGCTGGCTGTCTCTCGCTGGCCCCCAGCTTGTAGCCAGGGATGCCTTGCTTCTCTGAAGTACTGTTCTACTCTGCTGGAAGAGCTGGCCATGCTATCCTGGGGACGTGTCCTCAACCTGGGCACGGTGTGGGTGATGTATGGCTAAACATGGCAGAAGGGCCGTGACGAGTAGAGAACAGACCTCCGAGGGGAGCCCCCATAGCCTCTGTGGACATTCATCTCTCCCAGGGGACACCAGCTTGGGAAATCTCAGAGTGGTACCTGGGGCTCAGGGTCCCCAGGGCTCCTCAGCGGTGGGACACAGCCTTACTGACGTTCTCTGCACTCCCATAGCTGTCCCCAGGGCACCTGCCCATGGCCCTGCGGAAGCAATGCCAACCTGAATTAACCCGGGTGGCTGGAGAGGCGTCTCCACAAAATCCTGGCTATGGTTGGTTCTGCTTTCACAAGAACGGAGGAGCTGGGGGTGACTGATGCCATGTCGTCTTTCCAGCTGGCAGCGGCTCCCAGCACACCGGCTCCCGGCACACCGGCTCCCGGCACACCGGCACATTTTTCTAAGTGAGTGGCTCGTCTGCCTCCTGTTTCTTCCATTGTACTGCAGGCAGCCGGAATAAACTATGCCAAATACTCCTGGCAGAGGGGCCGACAGTTGATGGATGTGAGGAGAGGGGTGAGGGCTGTCTTAAAAATGGCCATTTTCTCTCACTTTAATGCCAGCGATAAATGAGGCACCTCCCCCGGCAAGCCAAGTCACCACTGGCAAAATACGCGAACTTCCAAATCTGTTTCCCGTCTTCCTCAAGTACCGGTAGCAGGAATCTGGGTTCACCGTTACGGTCCCAAACAACCAATGTCAAGCACAAGTAAAACACATCAGCAGTGACTGCTCAAGACGGAGCTGCTGAGGCCATTGTCTCTTTAAATTGTAAAGAAAGGGAGAAAAATATTCTGCAAGTTACAGAACCAAATGTCACATTTGTCTAGACCCCAAATCCCCTCTGTTTAAACAGGGTGATTAATATCGGTTCCTGTAGGAAATTAGATTCGGGGAGGCACGGCAAAGCAGATAGGCAGATTTCTGGGCAGGGCAGCCATCTCCGGGTACAGCGCTGATTAATCTGCATCCCTGGAATACAAAATGAAACATTGGGCTCTCCTGGGCGACAGGAGGAATGACGTTCCCCTCCTGCAGACAGGGGGAAGCAGGGCCAAACGCAGCAGACGGGGAGGCCACGGCGTCACGTGCGGTGGGCTGTGTGTGTGTGGCAGGGTTCTGGTTTTCAAAACATCATGTCACGTTTGCAGATGCCGCAGCCCCTTTCCCAGCGGCTGACAGTTCCATCTCCGAAAGTTCTTTCCGTCCTCCCTGAGGATGTGGAGAAGCACCCATCATCTCCTTTCCTAACAGCCCTCATCCTTAACCCTCCTCCCCAGGTATATACTAAAGGCACACATCCACTCCTCAAAGCAGTAGTATGGGGACCAGAAAAGCACTGTGGCCCATCAGTGTTCCTTGGAGCGGTGAATCTGCACACACTTTTTTTTTTTTAATGAAAGGCTAAATAAATGGGGAGATTTGTTCAAATATGGTACCAGAAACTTAATTTGCAAATTCACATGCCTCTCCTAATCCAACCCTCTCACCCATTGCTCCAGAATGCCAGTGTGGCCGTGGTATTTGGTCCGCAGTGAGCATAAGATTTTGGATCAGTGAGTAATTGTGTTATTTATTTTAAAAAATATTTACAGCAAGGATGAGCAATGTCACTTCCAGTGGGAATTTTGTAGTTACCAGGAACCTAAGCCTGCTATTCTGAACCATTCAGGGCCTCTCCAATAATTGTATAGAAGTGGGCATTATGCTATATTATTAAGGCTGTAATTTCCTGCTGAATCTGTCTGGATGTTTCTTTTTATCACTTGGCAATTTCTATCTAGTTATAGCATAATTAAGTTTCCTGACCCTTGCTCACTCTTTTAACAGGACGCTTGGAAATACACTAGAATTGCAGATCCCAGGCTGATGTCCTCTCTCCCCACACAGTAATGGAATAAAATTATTAATCCAGTAATTGTACAGCACACATTACTTTGCATTGAATGTCTCTCACTCTCATTTTCTGTTAGTGACAATCAGCCAGAGGTACAAATCATTTCTGCAGGGAGCAGGGGCCTTGGGAAAGCCTCCATTCACCCTCAGGGGCCACCTGTGCCGCATGATTATCTAGAGGCAATATGGAGCTGGGCCCCAGCAAATAAAACAAAGTTAATAAAACAGACTAAGGAGCAAGATTTTTTTTTCTGCCCCCAGCTTATTTGACAAAATTAGAACCGACCACCTAACGATAACCCATCCATCAGATGTAAGGTTGAAAGCCGCCGGCTGGAAGGGCTCTTGAGCCTCCTGGAGCACCGGCAGCAGAGACGTCACACAGACTGACACATCACGGGCCTCAGAAGTGCCTGCTCTCTCATCGGGACTCTGTTTGCTAGAAAGAAGAGGTATTCTGTCCTACTGTGTGGGCATACACCCTAAGGGCTCTGTGAGTCAGGCTATACCCTGTTTGCACAGGTTGGCCAGCTGGGGCAACTTTGCCATGCACCTGATGGGGGCCAACTGCTCGGCAGGCAGAGTGCCAGGCTCCAAACCCTGCAGAAACATCCCAAAGAACAGAAGAAAAATGTTCTTTATTTTTCAGGTTCCCCTGACTTGTTTCCACCAGACGTAGTATGTCCTGGGAGAGAGATACAGTCTTAGAGATCAAAGGGGCACTGGAATGGGGTGTGCTTACTCCCCCAGGAGTCCTAGGCCATTAGTGGAATGAGAAACGGCTCTGCATGCTTCCTCAGTGCACATACAGACGTGCTTTTCTGGGCCGGCAACCTCGATGCCAGCCAGCTCCACGAAGCTGATGGTTGCCGAAACAGTCGTGGGGCCCCAAACAGAGCCACTACCCCAGGGCTCTGAGAATAAGTCCCTGTTTATGTGTAATGTGTAACTAACTGAGCATTCAGTGTGTGACAGGCACACGGTGTGTGTAGATGGAACATGTCATCTCATGTGCCACAGTGTGCCCTGGGCCCTTCTCTGGGTCTCGGCATGACTTTCAGGTCTTCCCCTAGGGAGATGTCAGTGTCACAGTGTGCCCAGCTGAGTGTCATCAACAGACTGTGGAGATTCTCTATGACCTCTTCTCTCAGCTAAATAATCAGACAGGGTACTTTGCGTTCTGCTGCTGAGTCAAAAACAGAACCGCAAGTTTTAGAAGCATTTGTCCATAATGTTGCAGGCGCCACATCCTGAGGAAGTCGGGCCTATGTTCTGTACCCAAAACACATCTGATCCATTGCAACTGAACCAGACACCCCAGAAGGGCAAGAATGGACACCATTGAAATGATGCTCCAGAGCACGGACAGTCATGGCAGCTGAGATCAATAGCTTTTCCACTGGGGTGAGGGTCCCTGGGGGACACCATGACTATGTCTGGAGATCCTGGGTTGTTACATGCCGGGTGGAAGGCCAGCACAGATGATGTCTAATGCAGGTAGCCCTGTCTCTGGTGAGAAATCAGCAACAATGTTGAAGGTGCTGAACCTGCACCACGCTTCAACGGACTAAAAAGCAGTCACCCCCTGAGTACAGGAGCCCGGCAAGAGCAGAGACAACCAGAGCAAGCACCCAACTTCTTAACCCCACCCCGGCTTCTCCCCACCAAAACTTAAACCCGAGCAATCACTTCCATCTGTAACATTTTGTTTCCTAGCAAAGAGACAAACTGTAAAAAGGAGAATGGGAACTAAGGGGTTTCCTCCTGTCCGTTCCTGACGGTGCCATTGGAAAACTGAAATAAAACAGAAACCAAAATTGTCCTTTCTGCGGATACACATCGGACTGTGGAATTTACAGCCCATGTCACCAGCCTGTGCCCACAGAGGCTATTTTGTGAGCGGGTAACAGCAGCAGCTCATGCGTGTGGGAAGTATAAAGGTTGAAACCGCAAGGTTCAGCACCTGAGCCTGGGGAAGAAAACTTCCATTTTCCCGTCCTCTTCCGTGGAGCTGTCCAAATCTCTTCCAGCTTCCGGTGGTTACTGCCTGAAGACATATTCGTATCGGCAGCTCAACACCCTGTCCGGCCACATCTTTGATTTTCAACTTCCTAATTTCTAAAAGCAAAGGAAACTGTCACTCACTTTTGTTTTACTGGAGAGCCAGACATGGGACCACTTGGTAGATGTGAGCCGCCTCGCTTTCAAAATCCAGCAGGGTTGGAGCCGTTTCAGAGCCGCCTGCGGCAGCGTGAAGCAGTACTAATAAACACGCATTTGTGCGGTGTGATGGGAGGAACCGTCACTAACTTCCTATTGTTTCATTGATAAAAATGATCTTGGGAGCAGAAGAATGTATTAACTGTCTCCTTTGGTTTTCCATCTAGAAGGCTGAAAGACGTTTCTAGAATAGATCAACTTTCTTTCATTCTGCGGAATAATGCATGAATGATTATAACACATGCTCTATCTCCCGTTTTTGCTCCAACGGTGGAAAAAGCGCCTGACATTGTAATCACAGCTTGTTGGGTCCTCAGTCTGCTGCTGTTCTGGCTTATCATGGTGGTTAAATGTCCATTCTTGTTCGGTGTGATAAATGTTATGGCCATTTCACAGGAACGAAAAAGAGAGACATGTTAAACCAAATATTGCTTCAGATTGTGTCTTTTATTCTCCTTTTATCATCATATCTCAATTTATAGCATAATCATCATTATCAAGACTGTCAGCCTCATTTAACCTCCCTGCTCTCCCGTGATTCTTTGCCGGCAGGTCTGATTGCTGCCTTCTGCTGACTGGTTGATAACGGCTGACTGATTGGCCCTCCCCACGAGGAAGACAATGATATATAGAACAGGGCGACTTGCTCTATATATTAATGAGGAGCTGGCAAAGCTTTGATAAGGCTGCAGAATAATCCATCAGCGCGGGAAGGAGCTTGTAAAACTGGGGAAACGTTTCCTGGGAAGCACCTGGGAAGGAGGTAATGACCCAGCAGCTAAACGCCAGTCAGCTGTCTCCTCTCTGCTGTAATTAACATCAGATAGCGGCGTATGGATAACCCAAGAAGTTTATCAACCCCAAATCCAGTCCCATTCCCCCCATGTTGTGCCCAACACTCACGTCTTTTTACAACATATTTAGCAAGCCAGCAATTAATGGCTCATTTTCTTTGGCGTTAGGAACTGTTTATCTTCAAAACTGGCTCTTATCAGGGGCTGTTACCTATGAAAGGCAAGAGGCATGGCGCTTTGTGCTCCGGCTGTTACACTTCCTCAGCAGAGGCGGCTTCGCCATTAGATACAATGCCTTCAGATGGCTACTTGAGTTTGAATGCTCCGTTATTACAGGCATTATATGAAATTGCTTGTGTTATGTGAAGGGGATTACAGAGGTTCTGGATCAATAACTTCAGTGGGTGTTGGGAGTGATTACAGTGCTCTGTCAATTCCTCCATTCGGCCCTCCGTGTTGATTTACAACACACCACCTCCTTATTCACATCAAATCACTCATTTCCTTGGTAAATTCTATATATCTCAATTTACTTTAAGTAGCTGATTTGTGTAAAATAGAACGGCTTCCTTTCCTGTGTGTGCAACAGACCTAATCCTATAGAGTAAGGAAAAGTGTAAACACAAGGAAACGCAAGCGCCTCCTGGAGCCCGGCGCCTGCCCGCTAAATAGAAGAGCTGTAATTGAAATATCTCCACGGCCTAGGCTTGGTTTAGTGTGCCGCGTGCCTTCATCCAGCCTCATTTTTTAATTTATGGGAAGGAGCCATGGGCCAGTTCTGTCTCCTCGAGTGCAAGATCTGTGGACCAGAGAGCGGATACACTGACCGCTCTGTTCTCACAGGGCGGGAGGCTCACAGACACCCTAGCAGGAGCCGGGGTACCCCCAGGACCAGTGCGTGGAACATTCTCACTGAGCTGACCTACAAGCTCCCACGCCACACAGGCTGTCAGAGCGTCCCTTCTTCCTTTCCCACTTTGTATGTACGGGCGAGTGCGTGCCTGCGTGTGGACATGTGCATTCATGCGTTTGTGTGTGTGTGTGTGTGTGTGTGTGTGTGTGTGTGCACTAGTGTACATGAACATGGAGACTAACGACTTCTATAGCTAGGACTCGGGAAGAATGAGCCCCAAAGCGTGCAGCAAGTAAAAAGTCAGACATGTAGGAAAGATTTTTGGGACCGGAGTCTGGAATTTCTTCACCACCAGCAGCTGTCTGGCGAATGCCCCTGAGTGGCGATGAGGGGCTTGCCCTCCACAACAGTCTGGGGCAGCATTTACTTTGGAAACTGATTTTTGAACCCAAACTTGGCACTTTTTTTTCTAGTCATTCTGCCCTCGAAGATGCTCTTGGGAAGCTGTGTGCTTTTCCACAAATAAATACAACTTACATAAATAAAGCATTTACAACCCATCAAAGGCAGTCCCCCAAAGAGTGCCCCCCAATAATTGCCTAGGGCTCAAACAGACAAGTAAAGCACTAGATTCACCAATCTATTAACGCACACAATTTCTGGGTACTGAGGCTCTTCAAATAATAGACCACAAAGGAGGATGGGATACACGTGATTGTCCATCCTGGCATCAAATGTCCTTTGCATAAAAACATACAGATTTCCCAGCACATCTGTGCCTGCAGTTGCTCATCCACTTCTGTATATTTCTGATATATTTGGTCCAAATTATAAAGCCAGGAGAAAATGCAGGATTCTATTAAGAAGGCAAAGAAAACAATCTCTATAAACGGTCTATATTCTCTGAAAAGCCTGAGTGTCCCAGCGAGCATAATATTACTTAATATGCAATTGAAATTAAAGATCTACAAACTCTGCCATTCCCTCACTGCCATAAGACAGCATCTTTTTTTTTTTTTTTAATGAGGTGCTAGGTTGCTGGTGCTCAGGGCTCTGTGATGGGAGGTGAGGGGGAGCATGGACAGATGGACAAGATGCCCCGCTCAGCATCACTATAGGGATATGACAAGACAGACAAGGACAAGGGCCAGCGAACACCCTCAAAGGTAAGGCTGGCACCTTGGCTACACACCCAACAGGGCAGATACCCGTCCAGTCCTTACTTCCTGTTTCCTATGCCCGGGGCTGGACTGGTAGTGCTGGGTCTCTTCCTAAGCTTATTCTCCTTCATGCCCAGCCACTAAGCAACTGTCAGGCTCTAACAGGACAGAGTGGAGAAGTTATCTCAGTTTTATAGATAATAAAATAGGGCTCCATGTGGTTTGTGTCAGTGGGTCCCCAAGGAAAGGTTGAGCTAAAATTCTAATCTGTTGTCCTCTAAAATTAGAGATGTTTCAATTCAGGCATGCATAACAGCTAGTGAGGATGACCCCGCTCACATGGGTGTGGAAGGAGAGCCAGGCATGTTTAGAACAGGATCCAGGCCCAGGGGGTTGGGGTTACAGCTAGAGAAATGATGTAGAAACTGACAAAAAGTGAAATTGCGATGAAATTTAGGGAATACACTAACAGAGTGAATGCCCTGCCAATCTTCTCTGGTGTTAGCCTTGCAGGCTGTTACCAGGAGAAAAGCCTCGCTCTTAGCTGAGACAACAGTGGAACACTGGAGGCTGGGACCCTTGATGCTGGCATGCTTTCCTGAGCACCCTCAAGTCCACACATGCCCTCCTAAAGAACAGGTGGATGTGATGGGAAACTCATGCAGAAATCTGGCACTCTGGCTGATAGATGGCAAGCTACTGTTCGGAAAACTCTAGTTTCAAAGGAGCCATCGTTCACTTTAAGTAGCCATCTATAAAACATGGCAGCACTTAATCTATAAACCCCCAGAGTTACGTCTGGCATTCTACAAAGGACATTCATACTGCAGAACCATTTTCCAACAATAATTTTTAAAAATACAAATTAAGAACTTGTATGCATTTCTGAAGCAGACCTCAAATTTACGTAGCAAAACAATATGCTCTGACGAAGTTACCAAAAAGACAAATTCACTCACAGTCAACCAAAAGTCAGTTGCCATTTTAATAACAAGACCGAAACAAAGCATATAACCACAAACCAAATGTCTGGTAAAGTATCAAGGCGAGGACGAAAGAATGAGCCATGAGCCCAAAGCCATAGCTCATATGGCAATCGTATAGGAAATGGAACACAGATCCAAGACACACAGGCTTCAAGCCAGAGACACACAACCGGCAGCTTAGAAAGGGCTGGCTAGACACTCACACACCCCCACTGACTTCTCTAGCCTGCTTGGCTGGAGGCAGCAGGGAGAGAAAGGAAGTATGAAACAAACTGCCACCTGCCTGGGTCAATCTCACCCCACAGCGTCAGGGCGAGCGTGTGCTCATCAAGGGGTCTCCCCTCCTCCAACACACATGAAGAAGCCACTCAGTTGGAAGCCTGCCTCCCAACAGAGTGAACCCCAGAAGCTGGGAGTTTATTCATGACATCCTTCCCAGCTCCAAAATAAGGACCCAGTATGCCAGTGACCTGAAGAGACCGCTCTGGACTTTATGGAGGGGGTTGTCTCAAGACAAGTGTGACGCATACTGGGCAGTGGAGAACTTGGTGAGTTCCCTGGGGCTCCCAGTTTTCTACAACCAAAGCAAATTCATGATTGCTAGAAAGCTCGCCATCTCATGTGTTCACTGGGAATTCTCTTCAAAGAGGGGTTGAGAATTGGAGTCGGCCTCACCTAGGTGTCCTAATTTTCCAGAGAGAAATTAATGTGACTTAGATTGAAATTGTAGGACTGTTAAAATGCCTCGGCTTCGTGCACAGAGCTGGCGTCATCTTGATTTATTCTAACCATCCTTACCGGCAAAGAGCCCCCGAGGACACGCCACCTTCCAGGCCTGCTGACCAGGTTGGCCCGAGGCCTTCTGGTCCCCTGAGCTGAGAGGTTTCTACTCAGCTCTGGACTTTCTCTAGATTGCTGTTATTTGGACAGATAAGAGGCTAGAAAGGGTGCCCACACAACTAGAGCCTCACCCAGACCCCAGGCTGGCTGTGGTTTGGTCTGAAGGGGGCCTCTTTCAAACTCTTTGTGCTCACAGCAAATGACACAAGTGATCTGGCCCTGCTTGTTACTTCAATTCTCTGTGTCACAATTTAGGATACTGATCAAGACCAAAGAACAGCAACTGTATTGAAAAGACAAGTGGTCTGTTTTTAGCATTGATTCCTGTCAACAAGTATCAACTGATAAATCTGGTTGTTACTTTTTAAATATGTGTGTGTGTGTGTGTGTGTGTGTGTGTGTGTGTGTGTGTGTGTGCACATGCGTGAGTAGATGTGTTTTCAAGCATAAAGACAGCTCATACACATACATGCCCGTGTGTGTAGAAGCCAGAGGTCAAGCTTGGGTATCACTTTCAGAAGCCATCTACTTTGTTCTCTGAAATAGGGTCCCTTACTGGGACTTGGGGCTTGCTGCTTAGGCTTAGACTGGCTGGATTACAAGCTCATACAACAACACTTCACTTGTTCCACGAGGGGAGGGATTCAAAAACCAGGCTCTTGCGCATCACAAGCACTTTACTGACAGAGCGCGTTCCCAAGCCCGTAGCTGCGAACTTCTAAAGCAAGGGTTTAGTTTTAGCTCACAGAACCTTAGTGATGGGCAGATGGGCGGAAGATAGCTGGGGAGCTAGGGGTAACAATGAACAGTTCAGATGAAACTCACTGAATACTCAGTCTGCCACAAGGCCCGCTGTGACAGAAAGAATGTTGTAGAATATTATTTTAAGGTGTGTTATTTTTGTTTATGTTGCATTTGTTTAACTCTGTGAAGCTGGGTTACTGTGCCTGTCTAAAACACCTGATGTTCTAATAAAGAACTGAACAGCCAATAGCAAGGCAGGAAAAAGGATAGGCAGGGCTGGCAGACAGAGAAAATAAATAGGAGAACTCTGGGAGAGGAGAGATATAAAAAAAGGAGGAGAACATCAGAGGCCAGCCACCCAGCTACACAGCCAGCAACGGAGTAGGAAAGAAAGGTATACAGAAATAAAGAAAGGTAAAAGCCCAGCGGCAAAAGGTAGACGGAATAATTTAAAGTTAAGGAAAGCTGTCTATAAACAAGCCAAGCTAAGGCCGGGCATTTATAATTAAGAATAAGCCTCCCTGTGTGAGTTATTTGGGAGCTGGATGGTGGGACCCCCAAAGAGCAAAAACAAACAACAACAGAAGTATCTGTGTGGCGATGCTAAGACCATGGGGACTACTTGTGTGAAGTCTGTATTTGAGGCCTATCTAGTCTGGGCTTCTTCGAGGAAAGACTATTCCTTTTCCTTAGGCATGAAACACCGTACCCAAGAGGTGAGACAGACGTGAGTACTGACCATGAGAAAAGGGCCACCTGTGTGAAAATGCCTTGTCACTCGGTGGGGACAGCCAATAGACGGGGAGAGAGAACTTTGCCCGGCTTGCAGGCAACCCAAGAGTCTTTTTAGACTGCACAACACAAATCATTTACCCTTGCTTTGTAAAATGTCTGACCACACAGGTTCATTCTCTTTTTAGGGTCTTGGTCCTATTAATACACTGAGAAAGATATTAATTATTTTGGGTTCCAGTTTTGTTTTATAAGCAAAAATGCACCCTCATCCTCTCCAGTGGTAAATCTGGGCTATAAGTACCACATTGTTTTCTGAAAACACACACTGTTGAGTTCCGCAATCCTCTAAACCCAGGTTCATGGTAAAATCAGTGGCAGTGGGTGTGGGGATGACTATGATGTAAAGCTGGGGTCATGAGCAGCGCAGACTACTGCAGTCTGGGTGCCCAGCAGGAGCTGGGTGAGGCCTCCTTCACCTGATGGTGGTCCCACCATCCCTGGCACAGCCACCTCCCTGGCAAACATGTCCCAACCCAGTTGGCTAGCTTTTATTTCTCCTGCCCCGAGTTCTGCATCTCTGAGCCCTGAGATTTCCCTGGGCGGAAGTGGCTGCATGCCTCCTTCCTTTTGTCTCAAGCAGAGGGTTTAATAGCTAAAGTAACTAAAAAGGTCTAACAACAGAAAGGCTCTGGTTTCCAGAGTAACCGTAAAAACAGACCCAGTCTCCATGGCAAAGAGAGAAGCTATTTGCTTCAGCCTTTTCAGAGAGGAGCGAGCTGACAGCTTTCCTATAATCAGCCCCAGTGATTTGTAGCCACTAACTATATTATAATGTTAACTATGGGAGGTCTTCGAAAATACACAGGCGGAAAAAAGAGAAATAATGTGGCTGGCTTTTCTCCACTGTCCCATGAATACATTATCAATTTACGATTTATAAAATAGTCTCTGCTAATGATTGCACCTGAGGCTGGGAGGCAATGTCCGTCTTGCAGGCTGCTTTCTGCAGTCCTCTTGGGGTATCTGCATCTCTTTAGAGGTCTAGGTACCTCCACTGCGTTCATTCCTAGGAAGGGAGTGAAGTGTGGACGTGGGTGCATTGGATTTCACCTACTGTATGCCAAGAGTTCATTATCCAAGACTCGGGGCCACTGCTTCTTTCCAAAAGGCGCCAGAATTATGCTGTGTGTGTGTGTGTGTGTGTGTGTGTGAGAGAGAGAGAGAGAGAGAGAGAGAGAGAGAGAGAGAGAGAGAGAGAGAAACTAAAAAGGTTACTCGGCCAGACATGCCATTACAGACCCTGCCAGGATGCCTGGGCTTCTGGTTTCCACTCAGAATGAGAGACAAACTGGGCTTCGCTCCTTCTGGACTGGAGGCACCACAGCTCTGTGACCTCTCTTCCTCGCTGCCCTTCACTTGATCGTGCATGGATTTGAATTTGTCTCCGTCTTTTATTTAAAAACCCAAATCTTTCTTGTGCATGTTTTCTCTGTCTCTGTGTCTCTGTGCCTGTGTTTCTCTCTCTCTTTGTGTGTGTGTGTGTGTGTGTCTGTCTGTCTGTCTCTGTCTCTTTCTCTCCCCACCCCGCCCCCGATTTAATGCTTAAGCCCCTCTGTGTGCTCACGTTTAATAGCGAATGTAGGGCAAAGGTGATCTCACTGTCGAGTCTGACAAGTTAATTTTCAATGAAGCTGCACTGTACCACTAATTCTCTTTGGCTGAGGCTGTGTCTGTCTGTCTGTCTCTTCTCTCACACACATCAGTCCACACAGACATGTGGCTATGGGTTTACATATTGCAGAGCATATTTTGGTTATCATACATGCCCAAGAAGATTTCTATCAACAGGAGAAGTAACATTGCCTTAATAGAATGGCTAACACTTCAGTTTTAATCTCTGGGAAAATGCAAATATCTTCTCTTTATTGGGATATCACCAGAAAAAAAAATGAAGTACAAATGAAAAGAGCTTTAATTTTTATGCCACATGCTAAGGCCTTCAAGAGAAACTGGAAGTTTAAGCTCATTAGTTCAAGGTTTGGAGGGTAAGATTTGGGAAATAAATACCATGCCTAGGTAATATTACTTAGTAATTGCCTCATTTTGAAATGGTACAATGAGAAATATTAAAAACTTGTCCCCCAAATTAAGATGGGTTCATGCAATTAATCAGACTCAGGATTTAAATTCTCCGGTTGTGTGTTGAAAACAAACGAACTTACACTAGCGTACACCTCAGGTGCACAGTCAAGTGACCTGGTGGCTCTCTCCCAGGCTACTAAACATTTCAAGTGACAGGGACAGGAAAGGAACCTCCAACAGGCTGGGTGGGTCAGGGAGACTCTGTCCTACATGTGAGCTGCCTGAACAGCCATTTGGTCAGACAAAAAAAAATCAGCCCAGCGGGCAAAAATGTCTCTTCATTTTCCGGTTCTGTTCTCTAATCTATTTGAATCAATTTAATGTCTTCTGGAGGTCTGCAAAGGGAGTGGGGTGTTTGGGTGTTTGAGTCACCCCTACTCATTCTCAGCTGGCCCGAGCTTCCCTGGGGAAGGAGATGGTTAGGTGAGGGCGTTGATAGGGGTGAGGGGCAAGTTGATAAATGTTCCATGTTGGAACCTAGGAGAAATCAGCAAACACTCCATGACCTCCCCCCAGGATCACATGGAAAACCTCCCAAAGTGAAAAGCTATTGCTTCAAATCCCTGAGATATCGCCTCTCCCTGTCTGCAGAGTAACTATTTATCTATCAATGTGATCTCCCACGGCACGCCTCATTCCCCGTCCATGCTGGGTTTTATAAATTGCTTAAAGATAAAAAGCCTTACCCTGCTGTATAAAAAAAAAAAAGTAAGACATAATATTGAATTTGCACGAAAATGAACATTTTCCGGGTGCCCCTTATATATTTAAAATTGCTGTTTTCTTGCAATGAATATAATTTACTCCATCTTTCCTAGAGTATAATCCCATAAGGGCTTGACCAAACAAAACTGTTCTAATGATTGCAAATGGCTCAAATATTCTGTCCAGTGAGTTAAGTGATAAAAGTTTCAGCGTTAAAAGAAATAATAAGTGGAATTGCACGCATATTACAGTAATTGTGAGAGGCGTCCAATTTACATAGAAATCACGGGAAGGAATTCTGGCCACAGCATTTAAGTGAATCATTACAAGAGCCCGGCTGATACACTTAGAAGCCGTGGCATGCCAGGTGTGTCTTTTAGCATAATAAGTCCTGTAATGGAGCCTTTAAAAGCTTAAAATGTATACTTAGATTAACCTTTCTGTTTTAGGGCTTTTTCCTTGGGGGGGGGGGATGAGGCCAGAAGAGAAAGATAGGGAATCTTAAAGGGATAGCCCCTCTCTTTCACCCACCGAAGGTTCCTTCTGGGCCCTTCTTCTCCTGACCAAGGGTTTCTTCTAACCCTCATTTCACCATGCACCAGATACATGGCCTGCTGTAGGTGTTTAGTAAAAACTGGCCATGTTTTCTTCCTAGTTAGGATTCAAGACTTTTCACTCAAATTCCTGAACTGAGGGTGATACAATCCTGACATGTTATTTATCTCTTTGCAGTTAGGGAATATTTTCTTTTGTTTTGTTTTTGGTTTTTCGAGACAGGGTTTCTCTGTGTAGCTTTGGTGCCTTTCCTGGAACTCGCTCTTTAGCCCAGGCTGACCTCGAACTCACAGAGATCCACCTGCCTCTGCCTCCTGCGTGCTGGGATTAAAGGTGTGCGCCACCATCACCCAGCTAGGGAAGATTCCTTTAATCAGAAAGACAGAAGCAAACAACTTCTAGAGCCAAAGCATGGAAGGCAGAAGCCAAGTAACCCAGTTTCTCCTTCCCGATTGTCCCTGCAGCCACCCCTCCTGCCCCTTTCCCAACAGCCCCATGTGAGCTTTAAAGTTACTGCAGTAAAAGCAAATTTCAGCCTCATTGTAATCGACCCATGACTGAAGATGAGTCAGCTCCCAGCACCGTGAACAGGCAAGACAGTGTGGACCTGATTCACTCCTTCCAAAGGGACTCTGTGGGCAGGTGGGGAGGAGGTTAACTCTTCGGGTGCCCTGAACTGAGCATGCTCTGTGCAACCTTCTTACCCGAACCTTCCTCTCTTGCCCATGAATCACGATTCACCCTTCACCCCTTCTGCTGCATCGAAACCGCAGCTTTTCCCTGTGCGCTCTTCTCCACAGTGTGGACCTGATGGCTGTCTGTGTGTGAGCTTGGATAGGTGTCGGTGTGGGTTAACCTCTGTAGGGTAAGGTGGTCACAGAAGCCCTCTTCTCAACCTGCTAGATACTAGAAACAGCCCCGGGGTACTCCTCCAACAAAGAAGCACCGTACTGCATGTGGGGTACCTGAAAATCTCTTCACCCCCCTCCCCCCGCCAGGGACTGAACCCTTTCGTTGTTTTCCAGAAAAACTGGATTCTAGGGGTAAACTAAACTGCAAGTATCAGGCATAAGGAAAAAATACAATAGAAATGGTCAATAAATAAAATTCTGAAGTCCTTTCTCCCCGGCGGGACTTTAGACTTCTGTGCAAAGGAACACAGTGGAATGTTCTCGCTCCTGTGTGTGAAGTGAGTGGGAGCCGTGTTGAGAGAAGTAACCTTGGCCAACAAAGACAGCTGGCCTTGTTCTGCCTGTTTACAGGAGGTAGCTGTGAAACAGCAGGCAGATCCATGTGCTTTCCACACCTGACTTGCAAAGGCTAAGCTATCTTCACATTCAGCAGTTCGGGTGCAATCACAGAGGAAAGGCTACATGAGCTCCCTCTTGTTTCGGAAGTGGGATCTTTATTTTCAGGAGTGTATCCTTTATTGTACAAATAAATGTATTGAGGGATTTATATTTAAATGTACACAGGGGTTGCCATGAGTACACATGTGTTGACATGCAGCTGAGTTATCTGACTGCTGACACACTCCATAGCACTGAGAACTAACAATGTGACCAAGCCATATTTACCTCTGACCACCAGTATCCAGGTTTCCATAGGATGCTGTATATACACATTTTACGGGTGGATAGTTTAATGGCAGGCCCTGAGCCAGGGTCTAGAGAGGGATAAGCTATGACTCATTCCCTTCCTTCAGGGAGCTTGCTAACGGGTTGGTGGCATGGCTCAGACAGTATGACTACAGTTGATGTGTGACCCAAGCATCAGTTTGGCAGAGACCGTGGAAGGTAACCAAGGATGGCGGTGTGGATGTGAAATTGAACTGTGTCCCGAGTCGCCACCAGAAAGACATTGTAGGGCTTCTTTTAAAGTCCATCCTCCGTGGGATAGAGAAAGGGGAGGAGATGGCTCCATGTTTAGAAAGCTGGGAAGTAGATGGGTCTGAAAGCTCTGGGATGACGGAGCTTGGTCAGCTGATGGAAAGTAAGGAGGCCTGATACTGCACATAGGAGGTCTGTCCGCCAGCTCGGTGCTATGAATCCTGGGAACAGGTCTATGCCAGCAGAGGCAAAAGCAAGAGTCTCTCTTAGTGTCAAACCCCCAGATCTCATCCCAACTCAAGCAGGCTGGTGGACACCCTTCCCTCTGCCAGGAACTCAGCCCTCAAGCAAGCAGAGCCAGGGCTGCTGCTCTGGTCCTTCCTTGGCCCTCAATCTAAGAGCTATTGGGCCTTAAAAGGACAGGCAAAAAAAAAAAAAAAAAAAAA
>CABHPP010101088.1:22687-43059 GCA_902168425.1 Peromyscus attwateri | reverse complement strand
TGTGTGTGTGTGTGTGTGTGTGTGTGTGTGTGTGTGTGTGTGTGTGTCTGTGTGTCTGTGTACACTGTATCTATGTGTATGTGTCGTGGATCCATGGCTACATGCTTATCAAGATCTCTGCACGTGCGCGCGCGTGCATGCGTGGGTGTTTGCATGTATGTGAGGGACAGAAGGAGGAAGGAAAAAGGCTTCTCCTGTCTTCAGGCCCCAGAGCCTAAGCTAGGCCCAAGACTAAGCACATGCTTGTTGTCCCAAGACACCTGCACCAGGAACTGGGCCTTTCCTGATTGAGTGGTGCTTCACTCCTAAGCTCAGAAGTCCAGCCAGCATGTACCTTATAGGACAGCATGTCTTCTGTCGTATTCTTCAGGTGTTGAAACAGGAGTCACATGAGTAAATAGGGGGTAGGGTCACTCTGTGGGTGGTGCACAGGGAGCCATGGAGTGAGGGTCAGCTCATCTGACTCCAGGGGCCATTCAGGGTCTTAACCTTTCTAATCACCTTCTGGTATCCCTGCTTGTTCTGACGTGGTGTGTTCCCACCACTGAGGATCCACCCTCAGAGCAGAAGGAAGGGCCAAGACAGCAGAGGAGTGGCTCACTGCTGTAAGCTGCAGAGAAGGCAAATGATCTCTAAGGTGGAAACAGAGGCATTGACCAGCATTGACCAGGACTGCAAACAGGCATGCACGGAGGCCTCCTGGGTCTGAGAGCAGCAGCCTTCCATCTACGCTGTGGAAGAACCCTTGGCAGAGGCTACCCCTGATCTGAGCAGAAGAAACAAGTGGTACAGAAGCCACCTCCTTGAGGCTGCTCAGCCAGATCCCTGGATGTGTGCTCCCCACCACCGCACAGACCGTAATGATAGAGTCTGAGAATGAGGAGAGATAAGAAGGGAGGATTCTGAGTAACTGATGGAAGCAGATGCAGAGATCCACAGCCAAGACTGGGCCGAGCTCCAGGAAGGAGTACTCCTGAAGAAAGGGAGGAGGGATTGTACAAGTCAGGGGGGTCAAGGTCATGATGGAGAAACCCACAGAGACAGCTGACCTCAGCACATGAGAGCACATGGACTCTGGACCAACAGTTAAAGAGACTTCATGGGACCTACCGAGGCCCTCTGCATGTGTGTGGCAGTTGTGTAGCTTGTAGCTTGGTCTGTTTGTAAGGCTCCAAGCAGTGAGATCAGGACCTGCCCCTGGTGCTTAGCTGGCTTTTACCTTGCCCAGCCTTGATGTAGTGGGGTGGGGGGGTAGGTTCTGCTCCAGTTTGATGTGCCATGCTTTGTTCAAGCCCATGGGAGGGCTGCCCCTTTCTGAATGGAGACAGAGGGTGGGGTATGGGGAGGGGGGATGGAAAGGGGGAACAGGATGAGGGGAGAAAGGTGAAACTGTAGTCAGTATGTAAAACAAATGAAAAAAAACAGTAATTAAATGAAATAAATTTTTTTAAAAAAAGAAGGGAGGACCCCACGATCAGCCCTTCACTTCTGCCTGCTGCTGCTGCAAACCTGACCACTCTAGGGCTCAGCAGTCTCTGCTGCCGTAACAGACAGCAGAAATGTACTGGTTCCCAGGTCCTGGTGGCTGAGAAGTCCAAGAACAAGAGCTCTGCTGTGTGATCTTGGCCTGGGCAGATGAACAAACGGCTACCTACCCAGATAGTGCACCACTGACAGACAAGAAACCAATCCCTTGTTTTCTTGTCTAGCTTGGTGGGTATGGTGTTTGAATGAGAAATGTTCACCATGGGTTCAGTTATTTAAATACTTGGTCCCCAGTTGGTGACCCTGTTTGGGGAGGTTTAGGGGGTGTGGCCTTGCTGGAGGAAGTATGTCACTGGGGGTGGGCTTTGAGAATAAAAACCTCACACCATTTACTGTCCATGTTCTCTGCTTTGCGATTGTGGTTCAAGATGTGAGCTCTCCGTTTCCTGCTCCTGTTGCCTTGCCTACTACTTTTTGCCATCCACCTCCCCATACATGCCATAATGGACTCCAATCCTTGAGAACCATAAGCCAAACTAAACATCTTCTTCTGTAAGTTGCCTTGGTCATAGTATTTTATCACAGCAATATGAAAGTAACCTAAGACAGTGTGCCAATGAATTTAATCGGGGTTACTTCCAAGAATATGAGTCAGCAGCTATTAAAAGGAGCATGGGCAACATACAAGGCTATGGCTCTCTCTCTCTCTCTCTCTCTCTCTCTCTCTCTCTCTCTCTGATATTATCATGACGTGTCACAGGGTGTCAGGTGGATGAGGAGGCAAGTAAGAGAGGAACATTTTACATAACCCACTGTAGTCCCCAGACAGAGCCAAGCTGGCCTGACTATTCCATGGAAACCTCACCTCACAGCACCGTGCACGAGTCCTAGGTCTCCAGCATGCAATGTGGAGACACACAGGAACTCTCTAGGTGACCAGGAGTCCTCTGAGGAGCCTCTCAAAGAAAGTGACATTCTGGCATCCATCTCCACTCATTCTCTACACCTACAAATGTGTGGCTAGAACAAAAAGGAAAAGTGATGGATTCCATGGGAGCCTCACAGGGGTTCCAAAAGTGAGGCAAGAGTGCAGTGGACCTGCAGGCCCCAGGGATCCTGTTCCTGCTCTCTAGTAGACATTGAGGAGCCAGTGATCAATACTAAGATAGGAAACAGTTTAAACACGCGACAGAGGCAGGTCCTTATGGTGGTACTGGGGGCTCCTCTTTTCCAATCCTGGTGTACAAAAGCAGGCACCAGCCAGTGCTCAGCACTCCTGTATTCCAGAGACACATCTCCAGCCAAGGAAGCTAATATCCCCAGAGGTTCCAAAATAACACTTGGCCCTGCCATAAAGACTGAAAAAAAATTGCAGCATTGTAGTGCATTGTACTACTAAAATGATTAGAAAGAAATCAGAAGGCATTGAAGATTGGACACTCCGGCAATAATGAAAAGGAAACAACAGGAGGGGCTGAATCTTCAAGTGTAGTCATTAACATTGAACGCCGGGTACAGCTGAGAACAAACCATAGTGGCAGCTTGGCGGGCCACACCAGCCACCAGGAGGAAACACAATCAGGCGGAAAATACAGGGAGATATGGAAGACAACAGGGAGAGACAAGGGTGCAGGGCAGGGCTGCTGAGAACACAGAAGTTAAACAGCCAAAGGGCAGATAGATGCTTTCAAGGAGAGAAGGAGTGGGGAGGGCGTGTATGGGGGGGAGTGGTTTGAATGAGAAGTGTCCCCATGGGCTCATGGATTTGAATACGTGGTCCCCAGTTAGTGGTCCTGCTTGGGAGGGTTATGGAACCTTTAGGAGGTACAGTCTTGCTGGAGCAAGTGGGTCACCAGAGGCAGGCTTTGAGGGTTTATAGCTTTGCCCCACTTGTAATTCATTCTCTCTGCTTTGTGTGTGTAGTTAAAATGTGCTCGGCTGGCTTCCTGGTCATGCTGCCATGCTGTCCTCACTGTTATGGACCCTCCCTCTGGAAGCATAAGGCAAAACAAGCTTTCTTCATTAAGCTGCTTTTGGTCATGGTGTTTTCTCACAGCAACAGAAAAGTAGCTAACACAGAGGTTGCATAAGGACCACATATACAATGACATGCATGTACAAATGCATCATGATTAAACCCACACAAAAATTAATTTTAAAAAAAAGAAGAGGAAGAAGAAAACGGCAAATAAGATCTAAGAAGTAGAAAGTATGAGACCCCAGACTGCAGGGACTCGGAGTGCTGAAAAGAAACCAATGTGGGGAGTGTAGAAAAAATTGAAGTAAATCTCAAGATAAAGCTAAAAGAAATCGAAAGGCTCCCAGCTAGGAGGTAAAGCCAAGCATTGCAAAAGCCCAGCTGGCTCGCAACAATGTTTCAGGGAACCTACAATAGTAACTTTAATTCTTCAGGGAAAAATTATGCCCGGGCTGTTACATCAAAGCTAATCTATTATTTACTGCTAAGATAAGATGAGATTTATTCAGGCATAAAACTGTTGATGGATTTGAGGATGCTGAATTCAGGAGCTTATGTTCCCTAAGAGATTCTACAGGAGTGAGAAATGAGACATGTGGGGGGAAGACATTCACAGCACCGGTACCCCAAAACAATGGAATTCATATCCAAAACATCTGATGGCGAAGTTGGTTCAAATCTGTGGAGAGACAGCCCAGAACAAAGAGGACAAAGGCAGGAATAAAAACTTAGAGAAGGGTAGCAGGGCTGGGGAGATGGTTGGGGGTTAAAGAGCTTGCCATACAAGAGGGAGGGCTGGAATTTGGAACCCCAGAACCCCTGTGTGATGATTTGAATGAGAATGTCCCACATAGTATCTAGCATCTAAACACTTGGTTCCCATTTGGTGGAACTGTTTTGGTGATATTTAGGAGGTGTGGTCTTGCTGGAGGAAGTATGTCACTGGGAGTGGGATTTGAAAGTAAAAATCTCATGCCACTTCCAATTCATTCCCTGTTTCATGACTGGGGTTCAAGATGAGAGCTCTCAGCATCCTCTTCCAACCACCATGCCTACTGTTTGGTGCTCTGCTTTCCCTGCATTGACGACTCTTATCCTTCGGGACCCGTAACCCCAAACTCCTCCTTCCTCAGGTGTCCTTGGCCATGAGGCTTTTCTAACATCAACAGAAAATTAACTAATTGTCCATGTAAATGCTCACAGAGTGTAGTGGCTCACAACACTCTTCAGGCAGAGACAGGGATTGCATGAGCAAGCCCACTAGCCAGCCTCGCCATATCAGTGAGCTCTGGGTTTGATTGAAAGACCTGCTTTAACGTAGGTGGTAGAGAGCTACACAAGAAGACATCAAACTTGGGCTTTACATACATGCAACATGTGTACATGCAGTTGGATTCTATTTTCCCTTCATCCCAGATCCCGACTCATCACCTGACAGAGCCACTCTTTCTGATGGACTTGGAGCTATCAGGGATTTGTGGGACTTTGAAAACTGAACTATCACCTAACTGTCAGGGTTCCATGACCCTCTTAAATGTGTGTGTGTGTGTGTGTGTGTGTGTGTGTGTGTGTGAGAGAGAGAGAGAGAGAGAGAGAGAGAGAGAGAGAGAGAGAGACCTCACTTGTTTCTCCATTGAACATGGCTGTAGCATTGTGAGCTCAGGAAGAGAGGGAAGGAAAGGAAAGGGAGAGGAGGGAGGGGAGAGGAGGGGGAGAGGAAGGGAAAGGAGGGGAGGGAAGGGGAGGGGGAAGATGAAGAGAAAGGAGGGGAAGGGAGGAGAGGGGAGAGGAGGAGAAGGGTGAGGAGGGGAGGGAAGAGGAGAAGAGGGAGGGGAGAGGAAGAGAGGGGATTGCAAAGGCTCACAAACCTCTCATGGAAGCAAAACGAATGCAGGCCCACACCACTGGCAGGTAAATGGAAGATATGTATTCACAGCTAATCAACCCTTAACAAACTTTATGCAAGACCGATGATGGAAGGACTCCACTCAAACCTTGGCCATGGAGGGTGAGCAGGGGCTCCACTGGGATGCAACTTGGCCCCTGCAACCAAGCAGAACAGACTCCAGTGCAACTCAGGAAGCCCAAATGCAGAGACCACTGCCCAGGTGAGATCCCCCAGGATTCTTTTCACAAGAATCAACAAAGACCTAAGGAGCTGCGTGGCTCCTGAGGACAGAAAGGAGACAGGCTCAAATTAAAGCTGTGGTAGCCTAGAGGGGATTAAAGAGTCCAGGACTACAGGGACACAAAGGAGTCCAGCCTGGGGTGACTCTACATGGGAGGTCTCTGGGGACTCACTGACCAACCCACACACAGCCTTTGTATCCTTTGCTGTATGTAATTTACGGCTTGGAGAAGAAAATAAGGAGCCATCCAACAGGGTTGGGAAGATGTAGGAGAAGCTGGAAGAGCAGAGGAGGGAAAGAGAGAAAAGGGAAGAGAGAAAGGGAGGAGAGAAACAGAAAAGGGAGGGAGCAGGGAGGCAGGAAGGAAGAAGGAAGAGGAGGAATGGAAAAGGGCAGTGGAGGAAAAGAAGGAGAGAGGAATAAAAGGAGTTGAAGGGAGACCAGTGTCACAGCACAGGGAGAGGTCCAGTGGCCTCCTATCCCTAGCGATCCAAGCCTTGGGGGAGCCCAGAGCTCTGCATTGCTGATCCCTAATAAGAAACACAGATAGATATGGAAATTTACACCAACTAACGAATGGCATCATTAAAGGGCACCATAGGGGTGTTTACATGGATTATTCCACCAAGAGGTTGCTTTGTTTTGTTTTGTTTTTCCATCATACAAGTCAGGGCTGCATCACTAGTCTGAGTGTGTTTTAAGGGCTCTGTATGCTGTGTCGGCAGAGACAACTATCAGTTCAGGGAACGTGCAGGGATGCACATGCCTCTAAAATTGCGTCTTGCAATATAAAAAGCACAACAGACAGAATTATGAGCGAAAATAGAGAGGAAATTTATCACTCGGGATCTCAGCATAGGCCTCCTAGAAGCTAGCTGGTCAAAGGAACAATAAAAAAAAAAGCTGTAAATAAAAGAACATAAATACATATAAAATTTGAATGACAGGACTAATAAAATCCAAAGCGAAATGGAAGTCCGTGTGTGGAGGACACTCTCACAGGGTGAGGGATGAGGCTGGAGCCATGCTGCTGCCCACGGGCAAGGGGAAACCATTGACAAAAGATGACTGGGAAACAGCACTGTGTGTCCAAAGCATAAAATGTCATCCTGCTAAAAAGGCTTGGGAAATAGGAATGCATAAGAGACTCACAGTACAGTAGGTCTGCACCTCAGTGGGGGTCTCAGGAGGTGAAATGTATTCATCAGAAACCAAGATCACAGTGGTAGCTGTCAGCTCAAGAGTCAAGCAAGACAGGGCAGGAGTGGTCCGGAGATGTGACCTGGAAGGGGATAAAATAGGGAACAAACATGGGCAAAATCATGACCAGCAATACCAGAGTGGTTCTGTATAAAGATCAGTCAGACACATGGGGCTCCAGGAAATCCAGTCACTAAAATGAGGAGAAATGCAGGGTCCAAACCCAAACTCCAAATGAGGAGATAACCAGACAAGCACCACAGCATCTTTTAGGTAAAGACACAAAATTTGAAGATGTAGGCAAAATGGAGATCAGTCTGGAAAGGGTCTAACACTCCAAACTAGAACGAGAAGAAATGGAAAATCCCAATTTAAATATTGCAATGTTAATTAAAATTTCTCCTGACAGGAAACAAGAAACAGATCTAGAAAGATACAAGGAAGAGTTCCTCAGACTTCCAAAGAAGAGAGACACCATGTCTTTAATGTGTGTGTGTGTGTGTGTGTGTGTGTGTGTGTGTGAGAGAGAGAGAGAGAGAGAGAGAGAGAGAGAGAGAGAGAGAGAGAGAATTTTGAATATCAAGGATTTTATTCCAAACCTGGCGCACACACACCTCAAAAAGCAAAGTCTAAGGGCTTTGCTTTCACAAATACTCTTCCATTTGCTAACTGACTTGAACTTCTTTTTTTAAAGAAATAACACACCACTATAAATTGAGTTATTCAAAGGAGTAAAAGACGTTTAAATGAGAAAACCTATAATCATGATTCCCTGGCTGGGGAGATGACTCCGTGGACAAAGTGCTTGTGAGGCTAACGTGAGTACCAGAGGTGGAAGCCTCAGAACCCAGGTAAATCTAGGCAGGGGTGGAAGCCAAGCGGGATCCCATCATTAGGGAGGTAGAGAATCCCTTTGGATCCTGGCAGCTAGACTAGCTGAATCGGTGACCTCCAGATGCACTGAGAGAGCCTGCTTCAGTAAATAAAGCAGTAGAGTTGGATCTAGAAAGAGATACCCAGTGTCAGCTTTGGCCTCTGCACATGTGAGCATGCACACCTATATGTGCATGTATGCTCCCATACAGGAACATATGTACATCATACACATGCACATGAACGAATATGATTCACCCTTTTAAGGTACTTACTGACTTAATGAAAAACCATGTTCTTTAACAACCTAACCTGTTTATAAATACTATTACACATTTTCAGAGAAGTACAGGGAAGTCCCCTACCCTGACAAAGAGTTCTGCACTTAGAGATTCTGCATGTCAGTTCCTGTAGGAACCCCCCAGTGGATCCCCACGTGGGGCAGCATCTCCTCTTACTATGGTTTATATCAAAGATTCCTGCTGAAGATGCTGATGCTGAGAGCTCTCAGGGTCTCTGTCCATGACCATTCTCTGAGTTCAGGACATTCTTCACCCTGTGTCATCCCCATCCAGCAGTGTCCCTCTCCTGTAGAGAGCACACTTCAGGGATGCTGGTGGACCTGGAACTGCAGCCTGCATGATCCTCATGTAAACTGCTGCCTTCCTAGATGAGTAGACCTGAGACCAACGTCCATTTTGAAACTAAGCATAGGAAAAGAATAACAGCAACAACTTAGGACAACTAAAGCAATATTCTGTAATAAATATTCTGCTGTATTAAATATGCTTATGCCTCTCTCTCTTTCTCTCTCTCTCTCTCTCTCTCTCTCTCTCTCTCTCTCTCTCTCACACACACACACACACACACACACACACACACAAACACACAGACCATGTTATCGTACTGCAGACCACATACCATAGAAGTCGCCGCATAGTATTTTATTTTCACCTTACTGACTTGAGAAAGGTCACCCTCTCCATTAGAAGAAGCAGGTCACGGTTTCTCTTTGGTATGCTCATTTTCCAAGCATCACTTATCCTGAGCTTTGGGGGCACTATTAAGTGAAATAAGGTTATTTGGCCACAACCCCAGAAAACAGCAATGATCAGCCCGACCACTGAACTGAGGGCACTGAATAACTAACATGCAAGAAGCACAGAGTGAACACATCAGACAAAGCCGTGATTCCCATCACAGGCAGGAAAGAGCAATGTGGCTCAGGATTAAACCACCTACTCGGCACCATGTGCAATGGGAACTTCATGATTTGTCTAGCTGGAAATCCTCCCGTGTAATATTCCAAGACTCTATATGACCACAGGTCACTGAAAACAAAAACAGAGTCCCGAAGTTTTCAGCACAAGTCAGTTACCACGTGTTTCTTTTATAACAGCTACTTTGTGAAAGTGAACTTTGCTGTATTGTCTTGAAAGTATCTGAGCCAAGATGGCCTCACCTCTTAAAAGTGCTCAGGCCAGGTTCTGTGACACACAGTGTCCGCCTTGCCATCCCCCTCGAGTGGACCTTGTGTCTATTGCTGATCTGTTGCCCATGGTATGTCTCTTACAGCCAACCATAACAGATCTAAGCCATAGTTCAAGAAAAAGGTCACCCTCCTAATCTCTACTGGCAACACCCTGCCCAACAGAGTACCAAGAGAAAGACGATCAGCCCAGAGAAGGACAGATGGAACAAAGCCAATAGGTCCTTACTTGTAGGAAATTTGAATTCCTAAAACTCCCTAGAAGCTCTAAAAACAATATAACATAAAAGAATAGCAAAAGCCCTGGAAATTTGGGGAAAGAAAGCATCAACCATGCAACAGTTGTCTCCATACCTATTATTTGTAACTAGAGTGCGTCGTAATGACACCATGACATTTTTACAATAGCAAGAGAGACTGAGGACAGATCGGAGAGAGAGTGCATAAGACCTCTTAGAGAAAGTCCTAGGAGACATAGAGAAAAATGAAATGCAGGGAAAACACGTGCTATCCAGGGAAGGGCTGCTCAGCATGGGAAACATGGCAGTTCCTCCCCATAAATCCCCCCAACAAAGAAAAACAACCTTTAATAAGAATCCAATGAAAAATTTTATTGATGGTTTTCAAAGAATCCAAAAATCCTACTGTGACACATAAAAGAATTGGGGGTCTGTAGAAAAGAAAATGAACCATTTGAGGGAAAAATCAATAGACTAATGAGAAGGCCTATCCCACAAGATAAGAGAAGTATGCAAAGAATCAGTTTTTGTTCTGTATATGCATGTGGTATGCATGTGTGCATGTGTATGGGCACACTTGTACATGCAGGTGCATGTGCACATGCGCATAAGTGCCTGTGGAGGCCCAAATTTTGATATCAACTGTCTTCTTCTCTCACTCTCCACTTGGTTTACTGATGCAAGATCTCTCTCTGGACCCAGAACTCACCGAGTTGGCTACTCTGGCTAGCCAGCTTGCCTAGGGATCCCCTGTCTGTGCCTCCCTAGAGATGGGATTACAGGCGGCTGGCACATCTGCATGGCTTTTATATGTGTTCTGAGGAGCCAGAACTCTGGTCCTTACACTTGAGTGGCAAGTGCTTTATCCGCTGAGCCACGTTCCCTGCTTCTGGTTTCCTCTTTGGAAAGCGTGGTTTGTTTCGGAAAGATGAAATTCAAACATAAAAGAAGACAGAGAGCTCACCGTCAGACCCCAGTGTTTAGGGACACGTTTTATGGGAGAGGTGACAGCGTACTGCAATGAGGACAGAAAGGACTGTTTAATAGATATCACTGAGTACAACTGGGTGACCTCATGGGCAAAGTGACAGCTGAAGCTCTCCCATGCAGCCTGGCGATTATCTGGAGTGAGCATGGCTTGAAACCTAAACTCAAATTGCAGAAGTATAAAGCCAGGGGACGAACTGTTAGGAAAGTCTTTCTTGAACCACTTTGGCTCTTCTTACATAACACCTGAGAGTCGCAGCATGTGCTGTACAAAGCAAATGTATTCCACCGCAGCAGCACTTGGGAACTCAGGGATAAAGGGCACCACTTAGCCAGAGACACACTGATGGTGGGGGACGCTGCACCTTAAAAACTCAGCAGCAAGTAGACATATATGATAGCCAGGGGGAATAGAAAGCCAAAAAGATAAAGAGGGCCAGTAAGATGACTCCTTGGATAAAGGTACCTGATGCCAAGACTGGTGAGCCAAGTTTGAAACCCAGGACCCACATAGTTGGAGGAGAGAACTGACTCCTACAAGCTGTCCTCTGACCTACACACACACACACACACACACACACACACACACACACACACACACCACAAAAAAATGTAAAATGTAATGATTTTCTTAAAGGATAAAGACAGTTGACTGTAATACTCACTGAAGTGTGTAATATAACCACTGTCCCCTAAAGGGGGACTCTACTGCCACTGGGATCTTCAGGAGAAGGAAACAGCTTCAACAGGGCTCACTCATGTGCACCTTAAAACAGTTACAAGATTCTATCTTTCAGGGCAGACCCGGTAGTCCATGCCTGTAATCTCAGCATGTAGGAGGCAGAGGCAGGAGGAGAGCAGCAAGCTAAAGCCACCCTGTCCTACAAAGCTGGAGGTCAGCCGGGGGAGGGGGGGGGCACTGTGACTGTGCCCTACCTCAAATATATGCACTGCACTCGTTTTCGCGCAAAATTTCAGAGTCTAAGAATGTTGGTTGAGGATGCAGCAGAGTGAAGCCCCCACACTTTCTTAATGGGCGTAACCTGTCACTCCAGCCTAGAGAGTGAGATAGCCAAACAAGTGAAGTTAACTTTGGTGTTTCCTGATACCCAAAGCCTTCTCCCAGGTGAAAACCCAGGGGAATCTCCTAGATCCATAGTGTGGGGACATCACTGTGTACATGTGAAGGGGTACTGGGGACATTCTAGGTATCCATAGCTAGCAAGATGTACTAGGTGAAATGTGTAGACATCTGTCACCACACAAAGGCTCTCAAACCTGAGCTCACATAGTTCCAACCATGTTTAACGGAGGAACAAGTGAGGCCTGTCACACATAAACACATATGAACATGCAAGAGGGATATGGAACACCTGACAACTGTGTGATAGCTCAGTTTTCAGAGTCCCACAAATCCCTGATAGCTCCAAGTCCATCAGAATGAGTCTGTCAGGGGATGAGTCAGGATCTGGGGTGAAGGGAAAACAGAGTCCATCATGAGTGGCCCCCTAGAGAATGATGTGGCAGGTCAAGCTGTAAGATCCAGGGCTGGCCACTCCCTACTGACCCTTGAGACAGCAGCACAATGGTGGCTAATAATAGCAGCACAGCATAGTGTGGAACTGGCAAAGGTCTTAGCTCAAAGCATTTATAGGGCCCTAGCTGAACCTCTCACTCTAAGAAGGTCACTATGACAGTTGGTGTTTTCAACTTGACTGTATCTAGAATTACCTGGGGTACAACCTCCAGCCACACTTGTAAAGGATGATCTAAATTGGGTTCACTGGGAAGACACAGCCTAAAAGTGGACTATACCATTGTCTAGGTTTGGGACCTAAAATGGGTTTAAAAAGCAGAGAGCATGAGCTATATCACCCATGACTATATATCTGTGAGTATATATCTTGAATGTGGTTATGTTGTGGCTCTCTCGAGCTCTATGGCTTTGACTCCTCTGTCACAGTCCTACCTTTGTCAGGACATTTTATTACAGTAAGAGGAACACAACTAAGACAGTCACTAACTGGTCTGAGCCTCGATTTGTTCAGGCATAAAATAAAAAGGAGAGCAAAAAATTCTCAGGGGTTGGGGAGAGAGCACCATGGGTAGGGATGCTGGCTGTACCAGCATGAGGACCTACGTTCACATTCTCGGCATCAACGTAAGCAAAGGCTGGGTACAACCCTATACAGCAGCAGCCCCCATGCCAGGAGATGTGGAAATAAGAGAATCGTTGAGAATTGATGGCTACTATCCTAGCCAAGAAACATTGATCTCCAGGTTCAGTGGGAAACCCTGCCTTAGGGGAATAATGCAGAGAAAGATAGGGTCTTCAACATTCTCCTCAGGTCTGTGCATGTCACAGACATGAACCTCTGCACACGTACACATGGGTGAACACACACACACACACACACACACACACACACACACACACACTCTTCTACTTCTCCAAGTTCAGTGCCAAATTCAAATTCTAGAAGGAAGAGGACAGCTGCCCTTTGTATGCTGATGTGTAGCTATTAATGCTGATTTTAGATTTGTGCTGATCCACTGAGGACCATTTCCCATTCATGAGTGTATCTCCAGATGACAGACATTTTTTCAATGACAACCTGGTTCTACTATCCTAAGTCTCTACCCAAGGTCACCCATCCCCAGACCTTCCCCACCCCCACCACCCCCCCAAGCTTGTCAGCCTCTGCTCCATGCTTCCCCAGACCTCCACCAGACAGGCCATTTACCTTGTTCAGGTGACAGTGTCCTCCAGGCACAGCTCTCCCTTACTTAGCAAGAAATACTTTCAACCCTTTTGGATTCAGCATTTCGTGTGAGTGGCACTTTCCTGCTTGGACAAGGATAATGAAGCTCATGTTCTGGAGATAATATGGGGCTGACCGATAGCATCATTAAGCGCTCATGAGCAGGAGTGCCTGCTATGGCTGGCAGGAACCAGTGAAGCCTGCAGCCTCATCCATGAACAGCAGAAAGGAAAAAGGGACGCTGAGAAAAGATGCTGGATGATGAAATGCAATGGCCGCACAAGCACAGAGACTTCGATCTGCAAAGCACATCCACTTTGGTCTTTGCATGCTCAAAGTGGTAAAGGCACTGACCTAAGACAGCCAAGACATTATACCCAGATGTGACCAACCAGCAAAGAACGGTGAAGGCTGGTGTGTTAACAACAAGGACAGGTCGGTCGGATCATCACAAATGTTTATCAAAGACTGTGAAGAGTACAAGCCAGAGACACATTTAAAATAGAACAAGGAGAAAATAAATGGTCACAGCTAAATTTAAAATATTTCAGCAATTATATCGAACACAGTGAGGCTGTCTTCCAAATCCACGGCTAAATTGTCAGAGTAAATGATAAACAAACCCAAATATAGGCCACTTAAGAAAGATGCAAGCTTGGTAAGTGTGTTCCTGCTACCTCAGCACTGTGGGGGGTCTGGGATAGGAGAATCCTTCAGGCTTGCTGGCCACCAGCCTAGCTCCATGTTCAATGAGGGACCCCATCTCAGGAAAACTAAAGTGGAGACTGATAGAGCCAGACACTCAGTATCCTCCCCCTCACCTCCAGGTAAGCACACAGGTGCACACACCTGCACACACTCATAAGTATACAACACACACACACACACACACACACACACACACACACACACACACACAATTGAAAAAGAAGGTTGTAGGTTCAAGTCTTAACAGATTGCATTAAAAATGAGATACAAGCTGGATGTGGTGGCTCATGCTTATAAACCCAGCAGTTGGGAGGCTATGGCAAGAGCATCACAGAGAGTCCAGGCAAACATCAAAGGAGACTTTACTTCAGATTCAACAAGTCTTCCAAGACATCACTGGAGACTCAAGGGCCCTTCAAAGGAGATGTCATGGGAGTTTCCATGAGTCTTTAAAGGAGACATCACTGTAGACTCCATGAGTCTTTGAAAGAGACGTCGCTATAGACTCAGTCAGTCTTTAATAGAGATGTCATGGCAGCCTTCATGAGTCTTTGAAGGAGGCATCACATTGCAGACTTGAGGCGTCTTTAAAGGAGACATCACTGTAGACACCGTGGATCATCAAAGAAGACTTCACTACAGATTCAATGAGCCTTCAAAGAAAATAAACTGCAGATACCCCAGGTCTTCAGAGGAGAAGCCACTGCAGCCTGGACAGGTCTTCAGAGACAAGAAGACATTTTGATGGCTTTATATCAAAAAAACAATTTGGAAATTTAAGTAACACATACACATTCCTTGTTAGACATAGCTCCCTCAATGTTACGTAATACTAAATATTAAATCCGGCCATTGACTGGTTAAACAACTTTAGTTCCTAATCTAAACAATTTCTTACACACAGTGAAATTCAGCATCTTCATGGTGAATTCTTCACAATATCTAAAGATGGTAAAAGACGACCTGGTACAGAAAGTACAGAGAAGAACCATTAACAACCCCTCACGACACAGTCAGTGCCTGACCAAGAATAGAACGAATCTTTCTACTCTGCTAAGAGCCTCTGAAAAGGAAGAATAATTCACAGCCAGTCTCATGCTCCCTGGGAAAACACTAAAATTTTCCCCTGAGATCAGGAAAGAGAAAATAAGTTCTAAAACTTTCTCCAATAAGAAAAGAAAAATACAATGAAATGTATAATAATTAGAAAGGAAGTTTTTAAAGCACCATAGTTAGGTATGAAAGAAACTCCAAAATAATCAGAAAAAATAAGTTTATTAAAACTAACAAGGAACCTTAGCAAAATTCCCTGATTTAATTCAAATGCCAAATAAATTATGTCTCTATCCTGAGAACTATAATCAGAATTTTTAAAATATCAATTTATGATGGTGTTTAAAATAAAGTCCAATACCTAGGGGAAAATATTTAAAGGTAGATGTGAACTCTACATTGTAAACAATGAATATTATTGAGAAAACTTTCAAAGCATACTTAAAGAAGCACATCATCGATGGATTTAAAGACATACAGTGCATTATAACTGTCAGTTTTCTCTACTTTTAACTACAGATTCCATGACATCCCAATTAAAGCAAGGGAGGTGGAGGCAAAGAGACAAACAGAACAAAGCTACCTGGTCACAGAGACTGAGACGAAGTTGACATCAGCAGGTGCCAGGAACCATTAGAACATGGGAAGAATTTGAGAGACCCCATGAACAGAATTCCCAGAGTCCAATGCTATCTTCTAGACCACAGTCACACAGGCAGAGACTGGTGTAGCCATTTTAGAATCCAAGGCTAAAACCATCGGGCTCAAAAGTGAGTGTAAAATTGAAGTTAATGTTGGATCACTTCAGTTCTTGGCTTGAGCAGCTACCCATCCTCCACTCTCAGGCCAGTGCAGGAATCTGTGTATATTTCTAGAGAAGCTCACATGCAGCTTGTGGGAGCCAGGTGAGCCTTGAACACTTCATGCCATGATCATCAGTAGTCAGCACTCCCAATGCAGCTGATTGTGAAGGTGCAGACACAGGAACATGGACAGTGGCACATAGTGCTCCTCTCCCATTGATTGATGGGTGGGACTTTGTTTCCACTCCACACCATTTATTTTCTTTTTGAGAACCAATCACATAAGGACTGGTGCATTCTGAAACATACTCACATAGATAGGAATTTAGACCCTGACTATGTACCAAGGAGCTTAGAAAAGACAAGAGAAGACTATTCATCTGTCTGCTGGTCTCTGGCACAGAGACACCCTATGGAGTCTTTTTAAAGCAACCCTTGAAAACAGGGAGACTGATCTCTTCAAAGTTGACATACTGTAAGATTCTTTTTTTTTTTTTTTGGTTTTTCGAGACAGGGTTTCTCTGTGTAGCTTTGCTCCTTTCCTGGAACTCACTTGGTAGCCCAGGCTGGCCTCGAACTCACAAAGATCCGCCTGACTCTGCCTCCCGAGTGCTGGGATTAAAGGCGTGCGCCACCACCGCCCGGCTGTAAGATTCTTATGTCATTATTTATAACCAGTCATCATCATCATCTTACTTAGGGTTTCTATTGCTGTGAAGAGACACCATGACCACAGCAATTCCTATAAGGAAAACATCTAATTGAGGTGGCTACTTACAGTTTCAGAGATTCAGTCCATTATCATCATGGCAGGGAATATGGAGACATGCAGGCAGATGTAATGCTGGCTACATCTAGATCAGAGGACAAGGAGAAGTCAACTGAGATACTGGGCAGTATCCCAAGCACAGGAACCCTCAAATACCACCCCCACAGTGACACAGTTCTTTCAACAAGGCCACACTCACTCCAACAAAGTCACACCTCCTAAGAGTGCCACTCCCTGTGAGATTATGAAAGCAAATTACATTCCAACCACCACAATCATCATCTCTAGGCATAAAAAGAAAGGGGAAAGTATGGCCATTCAAAGAGAGAAAATAGGTCAGTTGGAATCTTGCCTGAAAAAGACCTGACAGCCGATCTGCTGGGCACAGACCGGATATGATGGTTTGACTGAGAAACACCCTCCACAGGCTCAGGCATTTGAACACTTGGTCTCCGGCTGGTGATGTTGTTTGTGAGGTTTAGGTGGTAAGGCCTTGCTGGAGAAAGTATGTCACAGAGTGAGCTTTTGAGAGTGTACAGTCTCACTCCACTTCTGATCTACTTCCACTGTTATGTGGTTGCACCTAAGGTGTGATCCCTCAGCTTCCTGCTCCCATCGCCATATCTGCTGCTGGATTCTGTGCTTCATTTCCACAATGAACTTCTAGGCCTCTGGAACCAGAAGTCCAAACAAACTCTTCCTTCTGGAAGTTGCTCTTGGTCCTGATGTTTCATCATAGCAACAGAAAAGTAACTAACACACCCCGGAATGAAGGTACCAAAGATCCTCAAAGACCTGAAGGAAGACACAGAGTGAGGGTGCAAGTTCCAGAGGGGAAGAGGAAAACAAGGTGAGGAACTCACTAGAGGGGCTAGGAAATGCATCTGAATGGGCAGAAGGAAAAAACCATGAACATGACTCAAATTGCTAAGTCTGGGGAAGAGGAAGAAGTATAACTGTAGGAAAGTGATTATCCCACCCCCAGACAGTGTGATAAATGACTGCCATGCACAGATTCCTAACCAGACTATCAATAGACCTTCATCAGGAACCATGGAGGCCAGAGGCCAGGGCAGACACAGTCCATGTAACAAACTGAAGGAATTACTGCTGGTCAGTTTTAACAATCAACACGATACAACTTAGAATAATCCAGGAAGAGAGTCTTAGTGAGGAATCATTCAGATCAACTTTGTCTGTTGGGGACTGTCTTGACTGCTAATTGATGTGGGGAGATCCACCATAATTATAGGAGGGACCTTCTGCTAGTGCCCAGATAAGAAGACATGGAAGAAAGTGTTGCTCTTTTGCCTGCTTGGCCTTCACTCTTGCTGATGAGCTCATCTACTCTGCTGCTGCTGTTGATGCCTTCACTGATATTAGGACCATCTTCTTCAGGTTTTCAGTATTGATGGAAGGCTAGCAGCTCTCCAGGAATCCTCCAAGTCTTCAGCACCCAATTGAGACTACTGAAGTAGGTACCAAGGCTTTTGGACTAAGCAGCTACTATGCTCTCAGTCTCTCAGGTATGAGACAGCCTTTGTTGGCCTACACAAACTCTGTTGTATAATCCAATCTAAGAAAACCCCTTGTGAGGTATACCCATTCTATCAGCATTATTCCCCTGGAGAACCTCAATACAGTTACCAACAAAGAATCTTATAACTTGACAAAGCCGTCCTTCAGAACTGAGGGCAAGAGGAAGACACTTTGGACTGAAGAAATTAACAAACTGAGATAAATAAAAGTGTTGATAGGGGCTGGAAAGATGGTTCAGTGGTTAAGGGTGCTACTGCTCAGTCATGAGGACTGGAGTTCAGATCCCTCACAGGGGTGGCCATCTTTCAGTCAATTCCAGATGCAGTCAAGTTGGTAACCATAGTTACCTATCACCATCCCAAACACAAATAATGTTGAGAGTGAGAGGACAGAAGGGGCCATCTGCAAACAGCCACCAAGAGAGGATGGGGGAGGCTATGATGCCTCAGACAAAGTAGTCTGTGATCTGCAAGGTTCATGCAACACCCATTCATGAGACTTTTATCACAGCAAGAGCTTAGAACTTTGACAACATTTCCATACTTGGTAACAGATCTACTGTGCACACACTGTGGCTTACACGCTCTGGCAGGGCTCAACCTTGTAGAAAGTACTGTGTGAAACTGGCCCTTCAGGAAGAACAAGGACTGAGTGATCCAAAGACAGGACACATGTATAGCATCAAGCATCCAGGGCAGAGAGGTGAACTTAGCCTTGGTGGTCCAGGGCAGCTGGATGGGGGTGGGGAGTCAGTCTGTGATAGGTGCAGAGTTTCAGTTCTGAAAGGAGAGAAGACTGGGGGTGTGACAGTATCCCAATGTGAATGACCTTAGAGCCAATGGGTCACAGACAGAGTGTTTAAAATGAGCTAATGTTTATATTTGCCCATTTTGGGGGGGTCACATTTAAAAGTATATTGTAAAGATGAGAGGTTATAGGGAGGGATACAGGTCTAGTGAGGGATGGAGTTGTTCTGTCTGAGGCTGTGCTGTGTGGCTTTGTGTATTTACTGAAACCTACAGAGTGTGTGCCAGAGTGAACCCCAATGCTGACGGGGTTCTTTAATTAACAATCATATATCGAAAGGTTAAAAAACAAAGCAAGCAAACAAAACTGTTGGAATTGGATACTTGGAGCACAGAGTGTTCAGACAGGAGCCGCACAGCAGGCTGTAGACTTGACATGGCTTCAGCCATGCTGTGAGGAAGCATTGGCATCAGGGACACTGGGGAGATGTGGGTCATGTGGGGAACCCAGATAGATGGTTGACTCACCCCTACACAAACTCCAGGGGACCCAATGCCAAACCATGAATGGAAGACACTGAATCTAGAAGGTGAGAGAAAAGCATCATCATGACCCTGGGAAAGGCGAAGATTCCGAAGCAGAACCCAGTGCATGAATTAAGGAGGGCAACGAGCTGCTTTCTATTGAAATTAAGCACTCCTCGGCCTCCAAGAGTGACGTTCAAAGTGCAGAAGGACAAAGCACAGACTGTGTGTCTGCAGTAGGAGCAGCTCAACACTAAAGTAGCTCACTCTTCTTCCTTTTTCTCAGGGACAGTAGCACTAGGTATGGAATACATGGCCTCCCATGGAAGGTATGTGCTCCAACACTGACCCCTATCACCTGTCCTTTTTGAACTTTTATATTGAGACAGAGTCTCACTAAGTTGTTTATGAGGGCCCTAACTCATTTTACATCTTAGAAAATCCTTGAACTTTTGATTCTCCTGCCTCAGCCTCCTGATTAGCTGAGATTATAGACCTATGCCACCAGGTCTGGCAGACTATTTTCTCAATAGAAGACATAAGGGAAAAAAATAAAAAGGTAATAGCCTTGAGGAAGACCTTCATAAAATAGAATACTAAATGGGAAATACAAACAGTATCCAACTTCGTTTGTTTATTCTTTTATTCACTTGTTTGTTTTTAAGACAGAGTTATTTTAGAGCCTAGGCTAGCCTCAAACTCAAAGTGATCCTCCTGCCTCTGATTCCTGAGTGCTAGGATTACAGTTGTACACTCACCCCATCTGGCACTGCAATAGTTGAGATTTGTTGTTGTTGTTGTTGTTGCTGCTGCTGTTCTGGGAACTGAACCCAAGGCTTGAATATGTTGGACAAGCACTCTGTCACTGAGCTACATCACACCTCAACTTTGAGAGAAGCTCAATGGTTAAGAGCACTGGCTGCTCTTGCAGAGGACCTGGCAGTTTACAAATGTCTGTAACGCTAGTTTCAAGGGATCCAGTGCCCTCTTCTGGCCGCTGCAGGAACTGCACACATTTAAGACACATGCAGGCAAAACATACACACACACACACACACACACACACACACACACACACACACACACA
>CABHPP010101088.1:0-12500 GCA_902168425.1 Peromyscus attwateri | reverse complement strand
TGCTCCTGTGTGTGTTCCTGACTCTGGATGAAAATGTCATCGCCTCCTTCTGCCATCATGCACGGATCCCTTTGAACTGTGAGCCACAATAACCCTTTCCATCCTTCAGCTGATTGGTCAAGTATTCTGTCACAGAGACAAGACAAGCAGCTAATAAACTAAGGAACCCTGGGTAGACCACTCCCTCACTCTGAGCCTCAGTTTCCTCACTTACAAGAGAGAAGACTGGATGATATCAGTGACCCTGATTGCCACATACATGTATGCTAGAAGTTTGAATCACAGACCAATCTTTGAGCATCCAGACACTCTGTGACACCAACTTTAGAAGGGGAAAATATTAATGAGGAGAATTCAAAAACAAAGCAGAAACCCTCCTGTCAAAATCAGAGTTCTATTTGTCAGGAAACTGGGCAAGGGAGGCTGCTGAATGAAATCACCCACGGACTCATCTTTATTCATGGAGCCCTGCTCTGCAACAAAGCAAATCTCTGCTCCATCAGTGCCGGCCTGAAGGGCAAGGAGGGACCCCTCCAGCTACCTGAGCTGAGTTTGGCATTCTCTTCCCCTTCCTAAAAGAGATGCAGGTGGCTTTGGCCAAGCTGGGCATCTGTCCCTAGCAGGGAAAATTCTGAAAGCAATGGCCGGATGAACAGGGCCCAGAACATCCCGCTGCTGTCCTGGGCAGGTACTTGAAAAGAGAAGAATGTAGAGGTCAGCCTCTCCCTTCCGGCAAGGAATTAGAGTTTTGACAGAGGAGGGGATTTTCAGAGATGCAGCCTGGGAACCTGGCTTTCTAATACCCAGGCCTGGCATCTGTTCCCATTTCAATGGTGTCTGATTCCAGCCACCGGGACCCCCACAGTTCTTTTCTATGGAATTTGCATCGCAATGATTAGAGGCTGCAGGAGATGGGAAGCCAATTTTTTTCAACGGTGAGCTTATCAATGCAGGAGTCACTGCCGAGAGCTCCGAGCAAACTTCATCTTGTCCCAGGAAACTGCTCCCGCCAGCCCCCACGCCTATCTGATATCTACTTCAAAATGAAAAGAAGAAAAGTTAATAAAAATCAGAAAGACACCAGACCCATCACTTAGCATTACTGCGGTGATCAAAAAAACATGTAAGAATATCTCGCAGAAGCACTCAGGCTAAAGAATTCCATCCCCTGAGAAACAAGTGACTTTCTTCTTCAAAGCTCGGGTGTGTCAAAGTCTCCTGGAAAGAGGAAGAGTGGGAAGGGAGATGGAAATTGGGGTTCGAAGGCATGTTAATGAGTCTTTTCTCAGAAGGCAGAAAACCCTGTCTCCACAGTGACTCATGACAAGGGGAGGTTGCAGAGGCCTCAGCAAGTCAGGGCTGGGTAAATGGGATCCAACCCTGACTGAGTCTCAGGTGAGGACCCCAAGGCAGGGCAGTGAAGGGGAGTCACCAGCAGAGGTGACCCTCAAGGGAAGACTTTCCAAGTCAATTTGCTGATAAGGCAGTGCTGGTGTGCATAATCCTTCTAAATATTGATTATGCATCTGAGAAAGAGAACGAGATCCATTCAGTCATCAAGAAGCAGTGACTGCTTGGAGCCCAGCCAGCCTGGGTCCCAAGGGTCATTGCTGGAAGCCATGATTGGGATCTACAGAATCAGGTTTAACTCCAGTAGCCTCTGCAGGGCCACAGTCTGAAAAACACCCTTCCCACATGTCCGTGCTAGCAGGCTGTTACCTTCTGCCAAGACTGACTGCGAACTTTGGAGAACAGGCAGGGCATTGTTCCTTGCTCCTGTAGAGAGAGATACATATGTAGGTGAATAGGAGGCTTGCAATCTGGGTTGGGTGTGAGCGCACTTGTGAACGTCTCTCAGGTGACAGTCACCTAATGCCTAGGCATAGGCTCTGTAGATGTCTTAAGGTGACTGGAGCAGAAGCACTATGTGTGGGCTTGCTCTGTGAATAGGTAGATGGTAGCTAAGGGCCTCGCTGACAGGTTCCCTGATGTGCTTTTACTCAGAGCCTCTGGGAACCCATTGGTCTTCTCCAGAGCTATGCAGCTCCACCCTCCACTGGCTGTAGAAGCAGCTATTTCTTCACCCAAAACAAATACCAGGCAGTGAGAACATTTGTATAAGTGGCCCTCCGCAGATGACGAGTCATTTATCAAAGATAGCAAGTCACAGTGTAGTGACTTGAGGATCACACCTGAACCTAGGTCCTAAGGAAGACTGCTGTTTAGTTATTTAGGAAGCCAAAAAGCTAATAGCTCTATTCCCAGATCCCATGTATTCATGATAGGGGTCCCACTGAGGTCTGTCTACCCCCCTCTGGCCATGGAGTAGACAGAGAGCATGCAAGACAGCAACTCTGGAGAGGCCCATTCAACCCTCTTCTTGTCCAGAGCCTCTGAGAACTATGGCATGGTGGTGTTCTCTCCTCCTTTCTAAGACCACCATTGCTAATTGCAGAAGAAAAACAAAGTAACTACCCTTTGGTGGGCATAGGGAAGCCAGGGGCAGGTGGAGAGAGAATTCTCAAGCCTAGGGACCTGACTAGACAGCTGACAGTGAAGTTAGATGGAGGGTGAACACAGGGAAAAGCACAGTGGGAAGAGAAGCCAAGAAAGTCTGGTCATCTCCCATATAGAAGAGGCACAGGAGGGGAGGGGGCTCTGCATGGTAGAGCCCAGGGAAGTTGGTGAGGAGAAATAATGTGCCCATCACCAAGTGGGTGCCATTTCAGCCTTGGCAGGCACACAAAACAAATACCCCTGGAGGACGACAAGACCCACAGGAAATAGAAATGGAAAAGTAGCAGGAAATACCCCTGTGCAGACTGATCAAGCAATTCAAGATCCTTGGAGAGTCAATGATGGGCACGGGGAAGAGGGAAGCCCTGATTGGAATCTAGAGGCAGGGTGGCTTACATCTCTATAGAAAAGGAGGAAGAGAACAAATAAATAGAGGTCAGGAAGAGCTCCTCCAAATAAAAGCTGAGTCTAAGAAGAAAGTATTATTATATCCCAGGAGAAAAGGACACAGAACAGTGAACCCCAACATGCAGTTGGAAAAACACTGGAGTTGGTCACTGAAGAAACCATTGCCTGTATAGACTGCAAAACAAGAGATTTAGAGGGTACCCTACTTAGCTTTAACTGTCACCTTGACATAACCTGAATCATCCGAGAAGGGAGTCTCAGTTGAGAGAGTGCCTAGATTGGATTGTCCTGTGAGAATGTTTGGGGGGGGGGTCTCTTAGTTGTTTATTGACATAGAAGGTCCCAGCCCACCATGGGCAGCAACATTCCCTAGAAAGGGAATAGTTCTGGTCTGTATAAGAAAGCAGGCAGCAAGCAAGCAGCATTCCCCCATGGTTTCTGCTTCAGTTCCTGTCCTGATCTCAGCTATTGACTGTGAGCTAAAACAAACCTGTTTCTTTCCTAAATTGATTTTGGCCAGGATGTTTTACCACTGTAGTGGAAAGTTGAGTAGAACATATGGGAAAAGTAGAATTCCAGCCACAGCCACCACAGGCTTTCTCAAGTGAATACTCAGCCTTAGAGATGGAGAAACCTTCTGGACACTTGTTTCTTCAACTCCATAGCATCTAGCTGGTGAAGCAAGAGACACTTAGGCAGTTGGAACTGTGTTGCTACTGTGTTGCTGCAGGGAGATACAAAAGGACCACAGTGGGCTGTGAATCTGTTTCACACCACGTAAGACCAAAATCAGTGCGGGAATCCTAACTACTTAACAGAAGGTGAATGTAGTAGCTGGTCCTGGTCTTTGGAGACCCACCCAAGAGATTAACAAAGCCCACTCCCGGGTGTGTCTGTGAGGGTGTTTCTAGGGAGGATGGACCGAGGGATGAATGCATGTGGCACCATCCCATAAGCTGGGAACCCAGTGGGAACAAAAGGGAAGGAGAAAGCCAGAAAAAGAACTTATCTGCCTCTCCTCCTGACCTCTGGGACGTGAACCACCCAGCTCCACTGTGCCCTCCCTGCTAGGGCATACCAAAACCTCCAGCACCATGAGCCAGAATAAATCTCTATCCCCCCTTAAGATGCTTCCTCTCAGGAATTTTCTTGACCACTGCAAAGCCCCCAGGCCACAATATATCAGTGATCTCACCAATAAAGGTGAAACAGGAAGACAGCAAGAATGCTTACTTTATAGGTGGTACGTGTGGGTCTAGACAGAGAGATGACATAAGTACAGTTCCATAATTAATAACATAGGGTAATACATCATAATTAATGGTATAGAAGCTCATCATATTAAGCAAAATAAGAACCAGAAAAGTGAATATCCCATTTTCTCTCATTTGTGGATCCGAGGATTTAACAGACACACAAAGCCACACATGTATAGAGGACATGAAAGTAAAAATGAGACAGTCTGGGGGGATGAATGAGAATACAGAGTGATGGAAAAGGCGAAGGAGGGGGGTGAATATGACCAAAATACATGGTATGCTTGTATGAGCATGTCTTTATGAAGCCCATCACCATGCACAATAATATCCACAAATTACCTTCTAACTAATCAACCAATACAGTAAATGAGCAATCCCAAAACTGTGGATCTTAGAGTGGATCCTAGAGCTGCTTAAGAATGGACTCCAGCTGGTGCTGACACTCTGTACAGGGTCCAATTGGCAAAGTCTAACAGTGGCTGCGTGTACCTAAGAAGGGTTAACTGCAGTGGAGCCAAGGTACCACAGAGAAATGTGGAGGCACCAATTGCATCTGTGAGCCTGATAACAACTAAAAGTTATCAATGAGGCCATCACAAAACCCTAAGGGCCAGGAAACCCACTCAGTGAGGAGACAAAAGACCCCTCGCAGTGTGAGAGTAGTTATTCCGGGAATTCAGTAAAGATTCAAATAACAAAACCCACCGTGGGTATAATTCCTAGGTAGAAATCTGTGATTGATTACAACAATGCTGAAAAGAATCTAGATATATTTAATTCCATTTTGGCACACAAAGCTCTTAATATAAGTATTAGGAGGCACAGATTTGCTGTGCTTCTATTTCTTTATGTGGGCACTGATGTGAAGAGGTCTCTAAGATAAAGTATTAAATGAAAATAAATAAATAAATAAATAAAAAGGATAGGTCAGCAGAACTGCACCCATCCCCAGAGTCTGTCCCACAGGACCCTTCCCAGGCTCATGCCATCCCAGACAGTGCCTGGCCCCTCTGCTGGGCCCTCCCCTCCAACCCCAGAAGACTTCTACCAAGCAGGCACAGGCCACACAAGCCAGAACAGGTGAGTGACCTGCCTGCCAGTGAACTGTACCCCTCCCTGGATTCTGTCCCCTGCAACTCTTCTCCAGGCCCATGCCATCCCAGCTTATCCCTGGCCCTGCTGCTTCTGGACCCTGGCCCTAATCCCAATGGACTTCTGCCACTGAGGCACAGACCACACCAGGTTCAACCACCAGTGACTGTCCTATGGTCCACCCCCTCCCATCTCAGCACCAGCACCACTGCTGGGTCCTGCCCCCAACTCCAGAGGAATCCCACTGGTGCAGCCCTCCCCAGTAGGCAAGCAGGTGGGTGTCCCACCTACCAGCTGGACTGTTACTGTTACCCCCTAGATTCTGCTCCTCCAAGTCCCATACTGCTGCCCAACCCCTTCTACCTCAACTTCATAGGGAAGCCAACTTTTCCCTAGAACTCAGGCAGACTCAATAGGCTAAGGCACAGTCCACACCAGTTGAAAGAACAGACACCATAGGCCCAGGTACAGCCCAAACCATTTGGGCTTAATGGTGGGTTCAAACTCTACCAGCTGCCAGGCTGGTCCTAGGTAACCCAAAAGAAGACTCGGGCTTTACTGGAGGCTAGGCCAGATCTAGAGACCCAGGAAGAATTTGGCTTTCCTGGAGGCCAGACTGGATCAAGAGACCCTAAGCCCCCCAAACCCCAGTAGAGACACACTACTGGATCTAAAGACTCACCAGTCACCAGAGCCCTTGGCCACTTAGGCTAGAAGACCAGAGAGGAACCAGAAACCAAGGAACAAAACATACATCCAACAAAGACAAA
This sequence comes from Peromyscus attwateri, assembly GCA_902168425.1. NCBI lineage: Eukaryota > Metazoa > Chordata > Mammalia > Rodentia > Cricetidae > Peromyscus > Peromyscus attwateri. The sequence goes on along the minus strand of CABHPP010101088.1, from coordinate 6,454 downwards.
CACGGAAATCAACACCTAGACCTATAGTCACTCCAAATCCAGATTAACTTTATGAAGATGATAGAGATCCTTAAAGAGGAAATGAAAACTCTCTTAAAGAAATTGAGGAAGGCCGGGCAGAGGTGGTGCACGCCTTTAATCCCAGCACTCGGGAGGCAGAGGCAGGTGGATCTCTGTGAGTTCAAGGCCAGCCTGGTCTACAAAGCAAGTTCCAGGAAAGGTGCAAAGCTACACAGAGAAACCCTGTCTCAAAAAACAAAAAACAAAAAACAAAAAACAAAAAAAAGAAAGAAAGAAAGAAAGAAATTGAGGAAAAGACAAACCAAAAATTAGAGGAAATCAATAAATCTCTTAAAGAACTCAAGAAAACAAAAAAAAATCAAACCATTGACAGATACCAATTAAACTATTCAAGAACTGAAAATGGAAATAAAAATAATAAAGAAAACACAAACTGAGGGAATTCTGGAAATGGGAAAATCTGAGTAAGTGAACAGTAGCTACAAATGCAAGCAACACCAACAGAATACAAGAGATAGAAGAGAGAATCTCAGGTGTTGAAGATATGATAGAGGAAATAGATTCATTGGTTAAAGAAAGTGTTAAATCTAAAAAATTCCTAACACAAAACATCTAGGAAGTCTGGGACACTGTGGAAAGACCAAACACAAGCATAATGGGGATAAAAGAAGGAGAATTCCAGCTCAAAGCCTAGAAAATGTATTTAACAAAATCATGGAAGAAAAATTTTCCAACCTAAAGAAAGACACAGCTATAAAAGTACAAGAAGCTTACAGAACACAAACTAGACTAGACCAGAAAAAGTTCCCCTTGCTACATAATAATCAAAACACTAAACATGCAGGATAAAGAAAGAATATTAAAAGCTGCAAGGGCCAAGTAACATATAAAGGCAGACCTAGCTGAATTACATCCAACTTCTCAATGGAGACACTAAAAGCCACAAGAGTTTGGACAGATGTCTTGCAGACTCTAAGAGACCATGGATGCCAGTCGAGACTACTATGCTCAGCAAAACTTTCAATCACCATAGATGGAGAAAACAAAATATTTCATGACAAAGTCAAATTTAATCAATATCTTTCCACAAATCCAGCCCTACAGAAGGTAGTAGAAGGAAAACTCCAACCCAAAGAAGTTAGCTATACTCACAAAAACACAGGCAATAGATAATCTCACACCAGTAAAGCCCAAAGAAGGGAAACACACACACACACACACACACACCACCACCACCACCACCACCACCACCACCACCACCAACAACAACAACAAAAATAACAGGAATTAACAATCACTGGTTATTAATATCTTTCAATATCAATGGACTCAATTTGACAATTAAAAGACACAGGCTAACAGAATGGATACAAAAACAGGATCCATTCTTCTGCTGCATACAAGAAACACATCTCAATATCAAAGACAGATATTACCTCAGACTAAAGGGTTAGAAAAAGATTTTCCAATCAAATGGACCTAAGAAACAAGCTAGTGTAGCTATCCTAACATCTAACAAAATAGACTTCAAACAAAAATTAATCAAAAAAGATGGGGTTCATATTCATCAAAAAACAAACCCACCAAGATGATGTCTCAATTCTGAACATCTATGCCCCAAATATAGAGGTACCCACATTTGTAAAAGAAACATTACTAAAGCTTAAATTACACATTAAACCACACACATTATTAGAGGGAGACTTCAGCACACACTCTCACTAATGGACAGGTTGTCCAGACAGAAACTAAACAGAGAAATAACAGAACAGATGTTATGACTCAAATGGACCTAATAGATATCTACAGAACATTTCATCCAAACACCAAAGAATATACCTTCTTCTCAGTACCTCGTGGAACCTTCTTCAAAATTAACCACATACTCCATCACAAAGCAAGTCTTAACAGACACACACAAAAATTGGAATAACTCCCTATATATTATCAGATCATTATGGATTAAAGTCAGAGTTCAACAACAACACAAACTACAGAAAACCTACAAACTCATGGAAACCAAACAACTCTCAACTGAATTGCCACTGGGTCAAGGAAGAAACAAAGAAAGAAATTAAAGATTTCCTAGAATTCAATGAAAATGAATGCACAGCACACTCAGACTTATGGGACACAATGAAAGCAGTGCTAAAAGGAAAGTTCATAGCACTAAGTGCCTGCATAAAGAATTTGGAAAAAAACTCACACTAACAACTTACAGCACACCTGAAAGCTCTAGACACAAAGAAGTAAACACACCCAAGAGGAGTAGACTGCATAAAATACTCAGACTGGGGGCTGAAATCAATAAAATAGAAACAAAGAGAACAATACAAAGAATCAATGAAACAAAGAGTTGGTTCTTTGAGAAAATCAGCAAGATAGACAAACCCTTATCTAAACTAACCAAAAGGCAGAGAGAGAATATTCAAATTAACAAAATCAGAAATGAAAAGGGGGTCATGACAACAGACACTGAGGAAATTCAGACAATCATTAGGTCATAATTCAAAAACCTGTACTCCACAAAATTGGAAAATCTAAAATAAATGGACAAATTTCTTGATAGATACTACATACCAAAAGTAAATCAAGATTAGATAAACAATTTAAATAGACCTATAACCCCTAAAGAAATAGAAGCAGTCATTAAAAGTCTACCAACCAAAAAAAAAAAAAAAAAAAAGCCCAGGGCCAGATGATTTCAATCACACTTTCAAAGAAGAGCTAACACTAGTAGTACTCCTCAAATTATTCCACAAAATAGAAACAGAAGGAACATTGCCAAATTCTTTTTATGAGACCACAGTTACCCTGATACCCAAACCACACAAAGATTCAACAAAGAAAGAGAATTACAGACCAATCCCTCCGTCATTAACATTGATGAAAAAATACTCAGTAAAATACTGACAAATCCAAGACACATTAAAAAGTTCATCCACCATGATCAAGGAGGCTTTATCCCAGAGATGGAGGGATGGTTCAACATATGAAAATCAGGAAGAAGACAAGGCTGTCCTCTCTCCCCATATCTATTCAATACAGTACTTGAAGTTCTAGTTAGAGCAGTAAGCCAAGTAAAGAAGATCAAATAGATACAAACTGGAAAGAAAGAAAGAAAGAAAGAAAGAAAGAAAGAAAGAAAGAAAGAAAGAAAGAAAGAAGGAAGGAAGGAAGGAAGGAAGGAAGGAAGGAAGGAAGGAAGGAAGGAAGGAAGGAAAGAAAGAAAGAAAGAAAGAAAGAAAGAAAGAAAGAAAGAAGTCAAACTTTCGCTATTTGCAGATGATGTGATAGTATACACGAGTGACCCAAAAAATTCTGCTAGAGAACTCCTACAACTGATAAACACCTATAGCAAAGTGGCTGGATACAAGATTAGCTCAAAAAATCAGTAGCCCTCTTACATACAAATGATAAAAGGACTGAGAAAGAAATCAGGGAAACAACAACCTTCACAATAGCCACAAACAATATAAAATATCTTGGGGTAACTCTAACCAAGCAAGTGAAAGACCTGTATGACAAGAACTTGAAGTCTTTGAAGAAAGATATTGAAGAAGATATAAGGAGATGGAAAGACCTCCCATGCTCATGGATAGGTAGGATTAACATAGTAAAAATGCCCATCTTACTGAAAGCAATCTACAAATTTAATGCAATCCCCATCAAAATTCCAACACGATTTTTACAGAACTTGAAAGAACAATACTCAACTTCATATGGAAAAACAAAAAAAAACCAGGATAGCTAAACAATCCTGTACAATAAGAGAACTGCTGGAGGTATCACCATCCCTGATCTCAAGCTCTACTACAGAGATGTAGTAACAAAAACAGCATGGTACTGGCATAAAAACAGACAGGTGGATCAATAGAATCCAGTCAAAGACCAGACGTAAATCCACACACCTATGGACACCTGATTTTTGACAAAAAAAAAAAAAAAAAAAAAGAAAAAGAAAAAAAACCAGCAAAATTATACAGTGGAAAAAAGAAAGCATCTTGAACAAATGGTGCTGGCATAACTGGATATCAGCATGCAGAAAAATGCAAATTGATCCATATCCATCACCATGCACAAAACTCAAGTCCAAGTGGATCAAAGACCCTAACATAAATCCAGTTACACTGAACCTGATAGAAGACTAAGCGGGAAACAGCCTTGAACTCTGGCACAGGAGACAGTTTCCTGAACAGAACACCAGTAGCACAGACACTAAGACAGACAACTAATAAATGGGATCTCATGAAACTGAAAAGCTTCTGTAAGGCAGAGGCCACTGTCAATAGGACAAAATAGCAGCCTACAGAATGGGAAAGATTTTCTTTTCACCAACTCCACATCTGACAGAAGGCTGATCTCCAAAATATATAAAGAACTCAAGAAATTAGATGTCAAAATCCAAAATAATCTAATTTAAAAAATAGGGTACAGACTTAAACAGAGAATTCTCAATAGAAGAATCTCAAATGGCAGGGAAACACTTAAAGAAATGTTCAATATCCTTAGCCATCAGGGAAATGCAAAACAAAATGATTCTGAGATTCTATCTTGAGGCCTGTCAAAATGGCTAAGATAAAAAACACAAATGACAGTTTATACTGGAGAGGATGTGGAGCAAGGGGAACACTCCTCCATTACTAGTGGGAGTGCAAAGTTCTATGGATACTTTGGAAATCAATATAGTGGTTTCTCAGAAAATTGGTAATCAATCTACCTCAAGACCCAGCTATATTAATCTTGGGCATATACTCAAAGGATGCTCAATCATACCACAAGGACACTTGCCCAACTATGTTCATAGCAGCTTTTTTCATAATAGCCAGAGCCTGGAAATGACCTGGATATCCCCCAACTGAAGAATGGATAAAGAAAATGTGGTACATTTACACAATGGAATATTACTCAGCTGTCAAACACAATGACATCAGGAAATCTGAAGGCAAATGGATGGAATTAGAAAGCATCATCCTGAGTGAGGTAACCCAGAACCAGAAAGACAAATATAGTATGCACTCTCTCATAAGTGGATATTAGCTGTAACGTAAAGGATAATCATGCTACAATTCACAGACCCAGAGAGGCTAGGTAACAAGGAGGGCCCAAGGGGGAACTCATGGATCTCCCTGGGGAGGGAAAATAGAAGAGATCTCCTGGGTAGTCTAGGGCAGATGGGGATAGGAACTTGAGGAGTTGGATTGGAGGGTGGATGGAGGTGGAGAATACTGAAAGAGATGACTGGAAAGGGAGGAATTGCAGGGTCAGGTAGGAACCTGATGCAAGGGAAACTCCCACAAATCTACAAGGATGACCTCAGCTAAGACTCCTATCAATAATGTATATGTAGCTTGAACTGGTCATCTCCTGTGATCAGATTGGTAACTATCCCAATTGTCATTAGAAAGCCTTCATCCAGTAACTGATGGAAACAAATGCAGAGACCCACAGCCAAACATTAGGTTAAGCTCAGGGAATCTTGATGAAGAGAGGAATGAAGGATTGTAGGAACCAGAGGGGTCAAGGACACCACAAGAAAAGCCACAGAAACAACTAACCTGGCTCATAGGAGCTCACAGAGTCTGAACCAACAACCAGGGATCCTGCATCAGATTGACCTAGACCTTCTATATGTATGTGACTGTTGTATAGCTTGGTATACTTATGGGACTCCTTCGTATACTTATGGTATATAATGGGAACAGGGGTTGTCCCTAATGTTTTGGCTGGCTCTTGGGAACCTATTCCTCATAAGGACTGGATTGCCTTGCCCAGCCTAAATACAAGGGGAGGAGGGTGCTTAGTCTTACTGCAACTTGATATGCCATGCTTTGTTGATACCCATGGGAGGTCTGCCCCTTTCTGAACAGAAACAGAGGAGAGGTGGATTGAGGGGGGCAGAGAGGAGGTGGGGGAGGGAATGGGAGAAGAGCAGGGAGGGTAAACTGTGGTCAGGGTGTAAAATAAATTAATTAATTAAATTTACAAATATGTTGATCATTAATTTAAAAAAAGATAGAGGAACTTAGGACTGATGAAAAGAGAAATGGAGGGAGAAAGAGAGAAAGGAAAGAAGGGAGGGAGGGAGAGAGGGAGTACGGGTGTAATATTGCACCCACTGTTGCTACATCTATAAACATAAAAAAGAAACAGGTAATAACGAGGTGCCTCTGGGGCAGCTTTGGCAAAAGAACAATAGAAGGGCTTTCCCCATAGCCTATCAATACATCTAAGTGGGTTTCTAATGACCAGCATGCTATTATCGATAAGAGCTGCAGGCATGTTAGTGAAGCAGTAGATCTTTTCCCTAAGGGACCCTGAGCAATGTGTGCAGACACTTGTGCTTGTCACACTCTGGGGAAGAGTGAGGGAGGTTCCAGGCAGTAAAAGACAGGAATGCTGGCTGAACACAGAGCCAAGGACAGCGGCCTCC
>CABHPP010101087.1:0-11456 GCA_902168425.1 Peromyscus attwateri | reverse complement strand
GAAGAAGAAGAAGAAGAAGAAGAAGGAAGAGGAGGAGGAGGAGGAAGAGAAGAAGAAGAAGAAGAAGAAGAAGAAGAAGAAGAAGAAGAAGAAGAAGAAGAAGATTATCAAGAGAAGAAAAAGAAGTGTGTGTGTGTGTGTGTGTGTGTGTGTGTGTGTGTGTGTGTGATTCCCTTACATTGGTTTTGCTGATGTGAGATTATTTCCTGTATTTTCATAGGTGCATTTAACCTCTTTGGTTTGGATTTTTCCTCTGGCACCTCTGTTGGGCTGGATTTTTAGATAGATATTATTTAAATATGACATTATCATGTAATATTTTATTTTTTAATGGTGACTGAAAGTTTTGCTGAGTGTGGCAATCTGTGCTGACATCTGTGGTTTCTTTGAGTCTGCAGCATGTCTGTCTGGGCCCTTCTGGCTTTTAGAGTCTACATAGAGATGTCAGGTATAATTCTAATAGGTCACGCTCCATATGTTACTTGGTCTTTTTCCTTTGCATCTTAAAATTCTTTCTTTGTTTTGTCTGTTTAGTGATTTGATTATTTTATGGTGGGAGACTTTCTTTTCTGTTACTATTGATTTGGTGTTCTTAATATTTTTTGTACCAGTATAGGTATCTCCCTTTTTAAGCTAGGAAATTTTTCTTCTATGATTTTGTTCAAAATATTATCTGGAACTTTGAGTTGGGATTGTTTTCCTTCTGCTATCCCTATTATTCACATATTGGGTCTTTTAGTATTGTCCCAGATTCCCTGGATATGTTACGTCAGGAACTTTTTAGATTTACAGTTTTCTTTTACCCATAATTCCATTTCTTCTATTGTATCTTCTATTCCTGAACTTCTCTCTTCCATCTCTTATTTTCTGATGGTGAAGCTTGCCTCCGTATTTCCTATTTCCTGTTTCATTCCTAAATATTTTATTTCCAGGATTTACTCACTTTGTGCTTTCTTTATTGCTTCTATTTCCATTTTCAGGTCTTCTTGAACAGTTTTATTTGTTTCCTTCAGTTGTTTGTTTATATTTTTCTTGGCTTTTTTTCAAAGGGATTTATTTATTTCCTTCAATTATTTATGTTTTCCTTAAGGGATTAATTCATTTCCTCTTTATATACTTCCATCATCTTCATATAGTTGGTTTTAAGGTGTTTTTCTTGTGTGTCAGTTATGTTGGAATATTCAGAGCCTGCTGTGGTAGGATAGATGGTCCCTGCTGGTGACATAGTGCCTTGACTGTTATTGGTTGTATTCTATTGCTGGCATCTAGGCATCTGGGTTTGTTGTGATTCTAGGTGTAGGTGCTGATTTCTGGGTTTTTCCTGGTTGTGTGGGAGTTTTATTCCTTGGTTTCTAGTTTTCTTTCTGGATTATCAAAGTGTGTTGGCTGACTCTTGCCTGTTTTACTAGCCTGCTAGGCTTGTGTGTTCAAGGTGCTCAACAGGCGGAGTGGACAGAAGGAAGGGGAAACTGCCACTAGTGTTCTTTTTTAGAGCTAGGGGTTACTTTAAATTACTCAGTTTACCTTTTGCCTCTGGGCCTTTACCTTTCTCTACTCTATATTCCTTTCTTTCCTTCTTACTTTGTGGCTGGTTGTGTGGCTGGATGGCTGGCCCCTAGTGTCCTCTCTTCTTTTTCTTGCTCCTCTCTCTTCTTTCTTCTTCTCTTGGGTCTAGATTTCTCCTCATATTTATACTCTCTGCCTGGCAGCCCTCTTATTTCTCTTTTCTGCCTAGCTATTGGTTGATTAGCTCTTTATTAGGCCAATTGGGTGTTTTAGACAGGCAAAGTGACACAGCTTTACAGAGTTAAACAAATAAAACATAAATGAATGCAACACATCTTTGCATCATTAAACAAATATTCAAAGCATAAACAAATGTAACACATCTTAAATTAATATTCCATAAGGCAAAACCCATACCTGACACAATTATTGGGGCCAAGAACCTGTAGCTAGAAAAGTCATAGACCCTCTGATAGGGATTGCAAATGAAGCAACTTGAATAAGGTAGTGAACAAAATAGTTAACTAGCACTGCAACAAAGAAACCTTGTGTCTTTAGTAAGAGTGCCTTCACAAGATAATATATAAAAGAGCGCAGGTTGAACTGAACTAGCTTGCCCCAGTGATCAGATTGGTGAATTCCCTGTCATCACAGAGCTTTTCTCCAATGACTGATGGAGGCAGATGCGGAGATACACAGCCAAACACCAAGCGGAGCTCCAGGAGTCCAGTCGGAGACAGAGGAGGAATTCTATGAGCAAGTGTATCAGGGTCATGATGAGGAAACCTGCAGGGACGACCAAACCAAACTAGAGGGAACTCATGAAAGTTGGATCAATGGCTGTGGAGCCTGCATGGGACTCTACATGGTGAGACAATTGTGTAGCCTGATTTGCTTGGGGGGCCCTTTGGCGGTAGAATAAGATTTTTGGAGCCCACTACTTAGGATGGGCCACCTTGTGCAGCCTTGAGGCGGGGGAAGGGCTTGGACTTGCCTCTACTAGATGTGCCTCCCCCTGGGAGGACTTGCCTTCTTGTGTGGGGGGGAATAGGGGGTCGGTTGGAGGGAGCTGGGGGGTTGGAAGGAGGAAAGAGGGGGATCTCTGGTGTGTAAATGAAAAAAATTCTTAACAAAAATGAAAATGAAAAAAAGAAGGCAGGTAACTAATCATTAAACATTTTGTAGCTTGGTCAAGAACTGAAAGAATAAATGTATATCTTTTTTATATCTAATTATTGGAAAATAATTTCTAAGAAAGAATGTTCTTTACAATCATGGCCACTCTCTTATGACTGATGTATGTTTAATACAAGGAGCAGGAAAACTCACTTATATTTCCCTACTCGTATATTCATCACTATTTGACAGCCTACAGTATTGCAAATATAGATCTCTGTCACAATCATGCCATTAGAAATGATGAATGTTACCATATTTTTACACAACATATTATGAAAATATAGTCATCCACAGAAGAATTCATGTCATATGACAGTCTAGAAATGAAGAAAATAAAATTCATAATGCAAATAAGTTGCTCAGGGTTTGTCTGATAAGTACATTCATGAAAATTCACCTGAAATAAGTTTTTGAAGTTGCAAGTGTAGTTTAGATTTCGTAAAGGCAGTAGGTACAACATGAATGCTTTCCATTCTAGTGTGAGAGATTTTTATGCATTTAACTTATGTTTGAGATTTCACTGTATATATTAATTATTTATACATAAGAGCCATACATTGTACCTTGAACATATATCACCATATTCACCTTCATATACTTTCTATGTATTAATTTATACAAGTACTTTGGATATTTAAATCAGTATGCTTCATTATATTAAAATTGCATTTAGCAAGTTGAGTAAGAGTGAAAAACAGTAAGTTCAAGAGTTAAGTAGTATTGTTTCATATCATGTATTGTTGCAGTGCACTTGGAACTCTATGCGCAATTCTTCTGAGATCTTGCCACATCCTTGAGGATCAAATGCTGTGTGTCATTCAGCAAATCCCTTAGGTTCTCTACACTTTAGTTTGGCATCTAAAGAAAAATTAAGGAAAATCACAGACTAGATCAAATAAGTAATTTGTTAATCCACATTCAGAATCAATTTGAACTAAATATCCAAGGAAAGGATCAATTTGAACTAAATATCCAAGGAAAGGATCAATTTGAACTAAATATCCAAGGAAAGGGAGGTTATTTAAAAATTGGGAAAATATCCAACTGGGGAAATCATTCTTTAAATAAAAAACAGGGAATCACAAATTGTGGCAAATACCTGCCTTGCTAGCTCTAGGAGGTAGAGGAAGGAAGATAATTAGTTTGATGATAGCCTATTTCTCATTGTCTCAAGAAAAAAAAATAAAACAAAACACTTGGGACAAGAACTGTCATACATTTGTTTTCTAACATTTTTTCAATATTTTTAAGCATTTTATCTGAGTTCTAAGCACAAAACCCATGATTTACACATATATTAAAATATGTATTTGAATATATATTTTTATTATTATTTTATTTATTTACATATTTATATTTTACACAATAAATTAAGCGTATATATGTGAATATATGACCATTTTATTTTTCACATTGAAAACTGTATATGCTAGCTCCCTTTTGTTTCAGCTAATTTGTACTTTGCAATTAAATTATTCATTATTGACCACAGTTATAGACTATTATTTGTTTCATCTTTTATTATGGTTGCCATCCAGTAACTGTTCTTCTAAGCCATGTGAAGTTGACAAAATTGTCAAGTTCTACTCAGTTTGAAAATACTTGTATGGGCTTGGGTATCAAGGAATTAACATGTTTTCCCCATTTGATGAGGGTAAGGCTGTAGACTCACTCTACTGAGTAGCTCTGACTCACCATCAAAATCTCAAGTGACCTTTGCCAAATGAAGACCCAGTGGACAGGGACAGGACATTCACAGATAACCCAGAGACATTAAAAGAGTGGATCTAGTTTTTGTTCACTTGATGGAATCAACTGTGAACTTGGATTTCTTTGCTGCAGCTACAGAACACAGAGGAGGGAAATATTTTCTTATACAAAGTTAACAAGAATCTAATAGAATTTCATTTTCCTTTCTGGATGAGAAGGGTTTTTCTAAGACTCAATAAGGAGAAAATATGAAATTACTCCTGTTCATTTTTCTTATGGTCTTAAGAGAGCTCTTCCTACTAAATGTATATAAGAGCTATGTGATAACTCATAAGGCCTGTCCATGATTTTTTTGTGTGTGTGTGTGTGTGTGTGTGATAAACACCCTGACCGAAAGGAACTTAGGGAGGAAAGGAGATCAGTTTACAATTAGTTACACATCATAGTCCATCATGAATGGAACTCAACAGAACAGAACTCATCAAACAGGTCATGAAGCAGGAGGCAGGAACTGAAGCAGAGGATATGGATGAGTGCTGCTTACTGACTTACTCCGCATGGTTTGCTCAGCCTAATGTCTTATATCACCTAGGATCCTCTGCCTAGGGTTGGCACTATTCATGATGGGCTGGGCCTTCTCACATCCATTATTAATCAAGATAATAATTGTCTAGAGGTCAATCAGATAGAAGCATTTTCCCTCTTCCTAGCTGCCCCAAAGCTTGTATCAAGCTGAAAAAAACAACCAGGACAAGGACTTTCATCAGACTGTAATAACAGGCTATCCTAAACTCCATATTCTATTTCTGAGGCATAAATCATTTCCTTTATTCTTGTGTTTGCACATAATTATTAGCTTTCTATCTGTGAGAGAGTTTCCTTTATAAAAAATTAAAAATGTGTACCTTTTGGTGTCTTTTTCTGTATGTAATCACACATGCATGTGGGTTCCTATATAGGAACAGATGTGTAGGATCCCGTGGATCTGGACATACCGGCAATAGTGAGCCCCTCAGCACAGCTGCTAGTTACTAAACTCAGGTCCTCTGGAAGAACAGCAAGCACTCTTAACTGCTGAGCAATCTATCAACCCCTGGAGAAATTTTTATACTCTCAAAATATGATGCTAAAATCAGTTCACTGAGGGAGCTGGTGAGATGTCTCAACAAATAAAAATTCCTGCCATCAAGGAAAACAACTTGATATTTTCCCTGAACCATGTTGTCCTCTACCCTCTACCTGTGTGCTATGGAATGAACATAACCCCCTCCCACAAACACACATACATACAAACACATGAATTAATAAATAAGTGTAAAAATATAATTTCACTGAGGTATAATTGGCGAATGAAAAGTTATACACTTTTAATTCATATAAAACAAATGAGTTGAAATTTACCTGTGGAATATCATTAGCCAACAACACCTCTTCCCTCTATCTGTATTGCAGACCTTCCTCCATTCCTAAGTTTTCTTAAACCATGTTTCATATGACAATTATTTTAATATCCACCACTTTTAGATTTTTCATGGTAAATACACAATATGCCTTCCTAGTATGTTTATTTGTTTTTGTGCCTCCACAGAGAAAATTCAATAAACGGTTGAAAGACAGATTCTAACTTCTACATTTAACACTCATAAAAAGACAAGAATTTCTAGGAAAAATTGAAGAAGAGGAGCAAAAGCATAGTTTTTCTATTCCTAGAGAATGGCTGCATACATCTCTTCATTACTCCTTCCAGGGTTTCTGTAATACAGCACTTGTGTTTATTGTCTTCCACATTGACAGTTTTGAGCATTTTCCCACCAAACACCACATTTTGTTTTACTATTGTCACCCTTGACATAGAAGATATTTTCTGTGGTTTTTGAAAGCATGAAAAATCTGCATCAGTCTTCCCTCTGTATCACAGCACTGACCCATCCTTTGCATATTGCTCCCTAGGGAGGACACACCCTGGCTACTCTTGTATAAAAGCTCAGCCATCATCTTGCAGTGACTTACCAGTCTCCTCAGGCTTCCTCCTCAAAATGAAGTTGCCTGTTCTGCTGTTAGTGCTGCTGTTGCTCTGGATGCCTGGTGAGAACAGAGGAAAGTGAGAAAGAAGGATGGGTAGGGAGAATGAACCCAGGGTTCTACTGATAATCACATGTGTTCTGTCCATGTATGAGAAGATGAGTCTTAACCTCCAGGATGGGGCCTGTGGGGTTTACATCTGTGAAAGGAAGGTTTCAGATTAGAAAGAACCTGTTCTAAAATGAAGATTGAATGGGATGGTCTAAGTTATTCTTAGGATTTCAATTCACTTGTTTGTCAAAAAGAGAATTTTAGTGTATAAAGAAATATCTCAGTTGAAATAAATATCAAAAAAGAATCCAAAAATTGTTCATGAAGTGTATCTTTAACTTTATACTTCTTTGTCTTTATTTCAGCTTCCAGAGGTGATGCTGTGATGACCCAAACTCCAACCTCCCTGCTTGTTAGCCTTGGAGATCAAACCTCCATTTCTTGCAGGTCTAGTCAGAGCCTCCTACTAAATAGTGGACACACATATTTGCATTGGTACCTGCAAAAGCCAGGCCAGTTTCCACAGATTCTGGTCTACAAGGTTTCCAACAGATTTTCTGGGGTTGCAGACAGGTTCAGCGGCAGTGGGTCAGGCACAGACTTCACACTCAAGATCAGCAGAGTGGAGCCTGAGGATGTAGGAGTTTATTACTGCCTCCAAACTTCACATTATCCTCCCACAGTGATGCAGACTCTAACAAAAACATGCTTGCTTTGGGTGCCCCAGCTGCCACATATGTTATTTAGCTGTGTTAGAGAGAAGCTCTGAAGATCTCCAGAGTATTAGTTGCAGCTGAAGGCCTTGGGGCATGGGCTCCTTGGTTATTAACACCTCACTGGTCATCCATTTCTTGCCTCATCAGCTGCAACAACAATGATATTGCATCTGCCTCAGGAGAATGGTGAACAGGTGCCCTCTCAGCAGGAAAAATGATGTGATAAAGAAGGAGTGAAAACCCATTCTGATACAACAGGACTTGTCTGCCTTCATCATTCACAATTATTCAGTAGACAGGAAACTGAGAAATATTCCTTTGTTAAACTGTTTCCTTTATTATATAATTACTTCATTTGCCACATTTTATGCTTTTGACTTAAATTCTATTCTATTAATATAAATATTGCATATCCTACTCCAGTTTGCTTTATATTTGTACAAGTATGTTCATTGGCTCCCTAATTTCAGACTATATTTTACTCATAAAGTGTTTCTTCTCTGATGAAAAATAGTTCTTTTTATTTCCGTCCTGTGGTGATATTTTATTTTTATGTTAATAAATAAAGTTTGCCTGGAGATCAGAGGTAATAGCAAGCCATTAACACAAAAGTCAGGCAGTGGTAGCACATGCCCTTAATCTAATCACTTGACAGGCAGGGTCTCTGTGTGTTCAAAGACACACTAGGGAACAGCCAAGTGTGGTGACACATGCCTTTGATCCCAGTGCCAACCATAGAGACCTGGAGGTCTGTATAGACAGGCAGTAACAAGGAAGTGAGGTAGCTGGGTTAAGAGCCAATGAGAAGGCAGAACAACGAGGCAATAAAGGTGCAGGTTAGATAGGAAGTAGCCCCTTTTAGTAGCTGCAGAGCTGGAGAGGTAAGGTCGGTAGCTATCACTATTTCCCTGATCTCTAAGGCTTTCACCCCTGTATTTGGCTCCATGTTTCTTATTTAATAAGACCATTTAGAAATTCGTCTACACCATCCAGCTGTTGTTGCTATTTTGACTCCATGTTTTATTCCAAATTACATGTTCAGTTATCAATGGGTGGGAACATATCCATGCTAGTATTTTTTGGTTGTTTTGTATATTTTCCTTCCTCTGTTCCTATTTGTTTGTGGTTTGGGTTTTTTTTTATGTATTGATAATATTTTAATTTTTCTCCTATATTTGTGCAAATTTGGTGAATTGAATGCAAAGCTGCTTTCAGGTTAAATTACCTCTCTTTTTTTTTCTAGAGAGTTTTTCTTTTCCTTTCATTTTTGAAGTTTTCTGGTAACTGTGTTTTTTTGTTTTTTTTGTTTTTTTGGCTGGAAGGGAACTTTTTTGCTGTTATTTCTTGTTAGAACTTTGGCTGTTTTACCCAATTCTATCTTATCTGTTATATTCAGGGAGTTTGTTCTAGAAAGAAAAAGTGGAGATATAGAAATGATAGGACAAAGGGTAGATTATTGAATCTATTTTTAAACTAAAAATCAGTTATTAATCTTAAATATTTTACATTGGTATGGATTTTTGTATATTGACACAAATTTAAAGTTATTTTTGTGAGAACATACTGTATATGTGTTTCTACTCTTGTTTAAGGTATTGTGCCTATGCAGCTCATTTAAAAATGTAAAGTTCTAGTCCTTGAAAGCTATTTAGGGAAATAAAGAAATGCAGGTTAGTATTCATCTACAACACCAAACATACAGTCATACTAGGGATGTTCTCAAGGTCAAACAGAGATATTTTAGAGAGATAGATGGTCTTCAAACACTTCAGAGATCTACAGAATATGGTACTTAAGATTTTTTAAATAGCATAAGGGCTTTCATGACGGTGAGACATGTATGCTCCTCCTGGCAGCATCAATTTACTTCACAAAAGGATGACAGACATTGAAGAACCTCCATATGCGGTTTGCTTTCACTGTGGCAATGTTAGCCAATGGACAAAAACTGTCCTTGCCTTGACTACTGACAAAATAATGTTCAAATTGAACAAGCAGCACAGAAAAGAAGGCAATTGCCAAACTGTGCCAAGACAAGGTAGGACTGTCCTTCAAAAATTACTGCTTCACAGAAAAGTCTGTCAGATATTCTAGGCATGTAGATCGAAGATGGATGCCTCAACCTTGCACAGGAAACTTGGATGAGTGTCTAGGCAACCAGATATCTCTGCCATTTCTACAGTTTTGGAAGTTGTTTGCTCTGCACTTTCTGTTTACTCAGATAATATTTTATCCTTCCAAGCTCTCTTATGGGGTTGAAGACTAGATAGTTATAGTTACAGTTTTCCTTGTTAACAATTTTAAAAAAGGAAACTCACAAAAGAGTTATAAAATGTATATGGTTGAGGGATATAAAACCTTAAGTTATCTAAGAAAATGTTTTAAGGTCTAGATATGATAGGAAGTGAATAGGCACAAAACTTTGAACTCACCAAGATAGGATAGGTAATAGAGTATTTTCTCTGAATTTGCCAACTACAAATGGCCTGAACTTTGTGAATGTAATTCCTATTTAATAATTGTTCTTACTGTCTATAACTTTGTGTGTTAGAGTTAAAACCTTTCATTTTTATTTGGACAAAAGTGGGAAATATTGTGGGATATTTGTTTGCATTGACACTCCAAGACTATCAATAAAGTTTACCTTAAATCTGAGAGCAGACTCAGCAATTGGCTGACCAGAATTAGTCATAGAGGTTTCTGAGGACCCAAGATAGGTACAGAGAGACACAGGAAGTAGTAGGGAGTGGCTTGGAAAGATACATGGGCCCTTCTGGATCAGAGAAGGTGAGAGAGAGAAGGTCAGTGGACACTTCACTGCTTCTGTGATCAACCAGGTTTTCAACCTGGTATTTGACTATTGAGGTTTTATTAATAATAGAACACTCTTTCACTTTCTGACATTGCCTTTAGGAATGATGGACAAATATGTAAGGCTAGCAAGAAATCCATGTTACAATCCATGTAGAAATCATTCCACTCTCAGGACAGCAAAACCAGTCTGTCCTCTGAGTCTTAGATAGAAACAAATTTTCTTCATAAAACCCCACAGTACCCTGATATGGTGCAGAAAATGGGGTCCAGAGGCTGACACAGGGTCATTTCCTGAGGTGAGACTTTTGTGAAGCTGTGCACACACATTATCTATACCCTGTTGATTTGCATGTAAACATAGAAGAGCCCCCTGTTTTGAGGACTTTTTAATAGGCTAGTCTCACCCTGTGCAGTAGTCAGGCTCAATCAGGACACAACAGAGACTTTAGGGCTCCTACTCATCTCCTGGTGCTGCTCCTGCTCTGGATCCCGGATATGGAGGACAACAGTGCTTATCTCAGTGTGGTCATTGTTGACTTGCTTGTAGGGAAATTTCTATAAATTGACTTTTGAAGGTAGATTTATAGTTTTTTCTTGTGTGCCTGCCACCCAGTCACAGCTTCCAGGTGACCCAGTCAGTCTCCACATTAGGCTGCTTCACAAAGAGACACAGTCACCATAAAGTGTCAGTCTAGTCCGAACTTTGGCAGTTCCATGGAACTCTCCTAAGCTCCTGATTCATGTTACAAACTCCTTGAATTCTAGGGTAAGTTCAGTGGCAGTGGTCTGGTCAAGATATTACTCTCACCATCAGCACTGTGGATCCAGAAGACATTGTAACATATTACTGTGAAAAGTACAACAGTTTCCCACCCACAGTGGATTAAGTCATAACATAAACCATTCAGCAAATCAGAAGTGTAAGCCTGGGTTGCCTCAGCAGCTCCTCCTGGTACCTCCAGCTGCTGAGATCATTATTCAGATGGAGTTGATCTTTGAATTGCACTGAGTGGCTTTGGAATAAGTGACTAGGAATGTTCCTCCTCTCTCTCTGCCCTAGAAGCAAAGCTATAACAATGTAAATCCTGATTTAGTAAAGATACAGTTCAGTACTCGTGATTTATATGGATCATGACACCTATTTGCATATAGACAGCAAAGGAAAAAAAAATCAAGTGAGACTTAAAAAAGAAAGGAAGAAAGAAATAAAGAAGAGGAGGAGGAAAAGGAATGAGAGTCTATAGCAAAGCTTCTTGAAAAGATTTTTATTGACACATACAGATTACCTATATGCACATGTGAGGGACTAGGACAGAAAGATAGAGTGGTGACAAATAGACAATAAAGATGACACTCTTAATGATGATAAATATAGCACACTTACAGTCCCCTTCACATGTGCCTGATGTGACTTTAGGCAAAGGCCTAAAGTTGTGGGAAGCTTTTTCTTTTGTCATC
>CABHPP010101085.1:0-19767 GCA_902168425.1 Peromyscus attwateri | reverse complement strand
TTTTTTTGAGTTGATCTTGTATCCTGATACTTTACTGAAGGAGTTTATCAGCTGTAGGAGTTCCCTGGTTGAATTTTTGGGGTCACTTATGTATATTATCATATCATCTGCAAATAGTGAAAGTTTGACTTCTTCCTTTCCAATTTGTATCCCTTTGATCTCCTTTTGTTGTCTTATTGCTGTAGCTAGAACTTCTAGTACTATATTGAATAAATATGGGGAGAGTGGACAGCCTTGTCTTGTTCCTGACTTTAGTGGTATTGCTTTGAGATTCTCTCCATTTAATTTGATGTTGGCTGTTGGCTTGCTGTAAATTGCCTTTATTATGTTTAGGATTGTTCCTTTTATTCCTGATCTCTCTAAGACCTTTATCATGAAGGGGTGTTGGATTTTGTCAGAGGCTTTTTCAGCATCTAATGAGATGATCATGTGGTTTTTTTCTTTCAGTTTGTTTATATGGTGTATTACATTGACAGATTTTCGTATGCTGAACCATCCTTGCATCCCTGGCATGAATCCTACTTGGTCGTGATGGATAATTTTTTTGATGTATTCTTGGGTTCGGTTTGCCAATATTTTGTTGAGTATTTTTGCATCAATATTCATGAGGGAGATTGGTCTGTAATTCTCTTTCTTTGTTGCATCTTTTTGTGGTTTGGATATCAGGGTAATTGTAGCCTCATCAAAAGAGTTTGGTAGTGTTCCTTCTGTTTCTATTGTGTGGAACAATTTGAAGAGTATTGGTATTTAGTTCTTCTTTGAAAGTCTGGTAGAATTCTGCACTGAAACCATCTGGTCCTGGGCTTTTTTTTGGTTGAGAGACTTTTGATGACTGTTTCTATTTCTTTAGGGGTTATTGGTCTATTTAAGTGGTTTATCTGATCTTGATTTAATTTGGTATGTGGTATTTATCCAGAAAATTGTCCATTTCTTCCAGATTTTCCATTTTTGTGGAGTACAGGTTTTTGAAGTATGATCTGATGATTCTCTGGATTTCCTCATTGTCTGTTGTTATGTCTCCCTTTTCATTTCTGATTTTGTTAATTTGGATGTTCTCTCTTTGCCTTTTGGTTAATTTGGCTAGGGGTTTGTCTATCTTGTTGATTTTTTCAAAGAACCAACTCTTTGTTTCATTGATTTTTTGTATTGTTCTCTTGTTTTCTATTTCGTTGATTTCAGCCCTCTATTTGATTATTTCCTGGCGTCTGTTTCTCCTGGGTGAGTTTGTTTCTTTTTGTTCTAGAGCTTTCAGTTATGCTGTTAATTCATTGGTATGGCATTGCTCCATCTTCTTTATGTGTGCATTTAGAGCTATGAATTTTCCTCTTAGCACTGCTTTCATAGTGTCCCATAGTTTGGGTATGTTGTACTTTCATTTTCATTGAATTCTAGGAAATCTTTAATTTCTTTCTTTATTTCTTCCTTGACCCACTGATGTTTCAGGTGGGTATTATTCAGTTTCCATGAGATTGTAGGCTTTCTATAATTTTTGTTGTTGTTGAAGTCTAACTTTAAGGCATGGTGGTCTGATAAGATACAGGAGGTTATTCCAATTTTTTTGTATCCGTTGAGATTTGTTTTGTGACCAAGCATGTGGTCAATTTTTGAGAAGGTTCCATGGGGTGCTGATAAGAAGGTATATTCTTTTGTGTTAGGGTGGAATGTTCTGTAGATATATATTAAGTCCATTTGAGTCATAATATCTGCTAGGTCCTTTATTTCTTTGTTAAGTTTCAGTCTGGTAGATCTGTCTTTTGGTGAGAGTGGTGTGTTGAAATCTCCCACTACTAATGTGTGGGGTTTGATGTGCGTTTTAAGCTTTAGTAATGTTTCTTTTATGAATGTGGGTGCCTTTGTATTTGGGGCATAAATGTTCAGAATTGAGACTTCATCTTGGTGGATTTTTCCTGTGATAATATATATATAATATATATATGATAAATATATAATGTCCATCCTGATCTCTTTCAATTGATTTTAGTTTGAAGTCTATTTTATTAGATATTAGGATTGCTACACCAGCTTGTTTCTTAGGTCCATTTGCTTGGAAAGCCTTTTCCCAGCCCTTTACTCTGAGGTAGTGTCTGTCTTTGAAGTTGTGTGTTTCTTGTATGCAGCAGATGGATGGATCCTGTTTTCTTATCCATTCTGTTAGTCTGTGTCTTTTTATAGGTGAGTTGAGTCCATTGATATTGATGGATATTAATGACCAGTGATTGTTATTTCCTGTTATTTTTTGTGGTTGTGTTATGTTGTTCTTCTTTGGTGTTTGTTGGTGTGGGTTTATCTATTGCCTGAGTTTTCATGGGTGTGTTTAGCTTCTTTGGGTTGGATTTTTCCTTCTAGTGCTTTCTGTAGGGCTGGGTTTGTGGATAGGTATTGATTAAATCTTGTTTTATCATGGAATATTTTGTTTACTCTGCCTATGGTGATTGAGAGTTTTGCTGGGTATAATAGTCTGGGTTGGCATCCGTGGTCTCTTAGTGTCTGCATAACATTTGTCCAGGACCTTCTAACTTTCATAGTCTCTATTGAGAAGTCTGGTGTTATTCTGATGGGTTTGCCTTTATATGTTACTTGGTCTTTTTCCTTTGCAGCTCTTAATATTTTTTCTTTGTTCTGTATGTTTAGTGCTTTGATTATTATGTGGCAAGGGGACTTTTTTTTTTTTGGATCCAGCCTATTTGGTGTTCTGTAAGCTTCTTGTATCTTCATAGGTATTTCTTTCTTTAGGTTAAGAAAGTTTTCTTCTATGATTTTGTTGAATATATTTTCTGTGCCTTTGAGTTGGTATTCTTCTCCTTCTTCTATCCCTATTATTCTTAGGTTTGGTCTTTTCATGGTGTCCCAGATTTCTTGGATGTTTTGTGTTATGACTTTTTTGTCTTTAGTGTTTTCTTTGATGAATCTATTTTCTCTATTGTGTCTTCAGTGTCAGAGATTCTCTGTTCCATCTCTTGTATTCGGTTGGTTATGCTTGTTTCTGTAGTTCCTGTTCGTTTAGTCAGGATTTCTATTTCCAGCATTCCCTCAGCTTGTGTTTTCTTTGTTGTCTCAATTTCATTTTTCAGATCTTGGAATGTTTCTTTCATCTGTTTAATTATTTTTTCTTGGCTTTCTTTGATTTCTTTCAATTTTTTGTTTGTTTTTTTCTTCCATTTCTTTAAGGGAATTTTTCATTTCCTCTTTAATGGAGTTTTTCGTTTCCTCTTTAAGAGAATTTTTTATTTCCTCTTTAATGGAGTTTTTCATTTCCTCTTTAAGGGAATTTTTTATATCCTCTTTAATGGAGATTTTCATTTCCTCTTTAAGGGAATTTTTTATTTCCTCTTTAAGGGTATTTTTATTTCTTCTTTGAGGGCCTCTATCATCTTCTTAAAGTCATTTTTAGGATTGATTTCTTCTGTTTCTTCTGCCTTGGTATGTTCAGGACTTGCAATTGTAGAGTCGGTAGGTTCTGGTGTTGTCATATAGGTCTTTATGTTGTTGCCTGTATTTTCCCACTGGTGTCTACTCATCTCTTTTGCTGCTCAGTGCAGATGGTGTTTGTATCTGAAGGTACTTCTCTTGTTCTAATTTTTAGTCTTGGTTCACTAGAAGTTCTTGATTAAATCGGTTCTGTTGGGCTCTGTTTCTCAGGGAACAGGTTAGTCAGATCAGGGTTAGTGGGTTCTGTCTCTGGGAGCAGTTGTTCCCAGTTGGTGCAGGATGTGCTTATGGTTTCAGTGGTTGTTAGGTTCGCAGGGGTTAGTTTTTTTGTTTGTTTTTTGTTTTGGAGGGGGGTTGGTGGGGGAGCAGGGAAAGGTAGCTGTCTGGTCTCTGGGACTCCGATGTGTAGGGCCTAGGGGCTAGAGACCTGATCTGTCAGTCTGGAGATGGGAGCTTACCTGTTCTCAGTCAGTGAAGTGTATACTTACGATTCTGGTGATCTGGTTTGGTGGTTGGGTGGTGCCTTCTTCTGTGTTCTCAGGTCACGTTTTGCTCATTCGTCGACTCCTCAGCTGATCTTGTTTCCTCAGACTTCAAACTGTAGGATTCTGAATCCTCTCCTGGATGGATTTCAGCTGAGTGGGGTAGTCTCACCAACACCTCCAAGTTGTTGGGTTTCGCAGGATCAGCAGCTGGGCCCTGGGTTGGCCTCAGACAGAGTGTTCAGATCCATTCTGGTTCTGTCCCATGGAGATGGCTCCTTCCCCGGGTGTTGGGATTAAAGGCGTCCCTGTTCCAAGCTCTTGATTAAGATCTTGTTTTCACTAACTTTTCGGCGGGTATTAGCTCAGTTTCTGGTCTTTATTACAACTGTGCCTCAGCCACTGCCCGCCGCTCCGCTCCACCTGCAAGAATTTTTTTATGAAATTTTGAAGAGACAAAAAGAGAATATAGGGTAATGAGCCTTTATGCAAATATGTTCTGCAGTTATTAAAGTACAAATAATTATGCTAGGTGTGGCAGTGCACACTTTAATCCCAGCACTTGGGAAACAGAGTTCTGTGTGGCAAGCCATAGGAATATAAAATAGAAGTCCAGCTGTATATTATAAGCTATACCTTGATAAGGCCAAGGGTCAATCAAGTGGGAAGCCAATCAGCAAGGTCTCTTGGTGTTATGCAGCTTAATATTCAGTTGTGCCTTGCTATAAATTCTTATGCTCATAATTCTCCTAAAATGTGTATGTGTGTGTGAATCTCTGTTTCAAAGCACCTGGATAGTCATGTAGACAGAACCTTCTACCTCTGAGCTCCAGGCCCCCTCTTTAGCACTTGTTTTGGGTATCTGCCATTTGCAAATACCCTCCTTGAGCTACTTCCTAAGATAGAATCAACCCCAAACAAAGCCTTAAAAGTCAAGCAAGGACAGACAGCTACCAGGCTATCTGTTAGACACCTGAAAACCCCCGAACTAAGATAAGATGTCCTTTCTGAGGACAGGACTCACAGGCCAAATGTCTCACAGGTCAAATGCTTACCAACTCGATGACTTTGTTTCTTGTGCAACTCAAGACCTCCCCTCTCTCTCCCACTGCCGCAGAGAACCTCTTAGATCAAAGAGAGTTTCCCCTCAGCAAGTGTTTCAAGCTGTAATGCAGATTGACTAGCTATCAGTATTCTTCCCCCCTCCCCCCCACCCCATCCTGTCAGGAAACTGGTGACAGAGGAAAAAAGTGACAGTTTTAACTTTTAGTGACCTACAGACTTTCCCTACCCTATTACCTGTAAGTTTATAGTTGAATACATTTATGATAGACTCATAATGCTTTCTCCTAACCACAGTAAGGATATATTTCTAGCACATAAATTCCTTTTCTGATTTATTTCAACTACTAACTGACTCCACTCTTATCTTTCCCCTTGTGGGTTGCAAATAAAATTGCCAGAAAGCCTCTAGCAGGGACCCCTACAATCTTGTGCTGTATACAAAACATAAGGTATTACTGTTTGGGATAGGATATAGACCAGTCCTGGGGGAAGAGGGAGAAAGATTGAGGGATTGAAGATTTGAGGGATCTGAGGATGGAGGGAACTAAGGAAATGAAGAGATCTGAGAGAGTTGAACTAGTGATTGCATAATGGTGACTAAGGAATAAACTAATTGAACTAAAGAGCTCATTCCCGCCAATGGTGGTGTCTCTCCTGGGCCCCTGGATTTGTATAAACTTAAGGCTGGACCCTTAAATATTATATAAAGATTTCTGTGGCGGCTCTGGCTCTTCTGGGCAGGGGGTAGTGTTACTGGCTTTTGTCGGGGGGGGGGGGGGGGGTTTTTAGCTTCATTTTTCCTTTCTAGCTTCCCGTTGCCGGCCAGTGTGTATGTTGTAATCCCCCAAGGCCATGTCAGGAGACACAGCCATGGAGCAGGCAGCTGAGTATGTCCCAGAGAAGGTGAAGAAAGCAGAAAAGAAATTAGAAGAAAATCCATATGACCTTGATGCTTGGAGCATTCTCATTCGAGAGGCACAGAATCAACCTATAGACAAAGCACGGAAGACTTACGAGCGCCTTGTTGCCCAGTTCCCCAGTTCTGGCAGAATCTGGAAACTGTACATTGAAGCAGAGATTAAAGCTAAAAATTATGACAAGGTTGAAAAGCTATTTCAAAGATGCCTTATGAAGGTTTTGCACATTGATTTATGGAAGTGTTATCTTTCATACATCAGAGAAACCAAGGGTAAACTGCCAAGTTACAAAGAAAAAATGGCTCAGGCTTATGACTTTGCACTGGATAAAATTGGAATGGAAATTATGTCCTATCAGATTTGGGTGGATTACATCAATTTCTTTTTTTTTTTTTTTTTTTCCCGAGACAGGGTTTCTCTGTGTAGCTTTGCACCTTTCCTGGAACTCACTTGGTAGCCCAGGCTGGCCTCGAACTCACAGAGATCCGCCTGGCTCTACCTCCCAAGTGCTGGGATTAAAGGCATGGGCCACCACCGCCCGGCTTACATCAATTTCTTAAAAGGCATGGAAGCTGTAGGATCTTATGCAGAAAATCAGAGAATAACCGCTGTCCGAAGAATTTATCAATGAGGTTGTGTTAATCCAATGATCAACACTGAACAACTCTGGAGAGACTACAACAAGTATGAAGAGGGTATCAATATTCATTTAGCTAAAAAAAAAAAATGATTGAAGATCGGAGTAGAGACTACATGAATGCTAGACGTGTAGCAAAGGAATATGAGACAGTAATGAAAGGTTTGGACCGCAATGCTCCTTCAGTGCCTCCTCAGACTACTCCTCAAGAAGCTCAGCAAGTAGACATGTAGAAGAAGTACATCCAGTGGGAGAAGAGTAACCCTCTTCATACAGAGGACCAGACCCTTATAACGAAAAGAGTTATGTTTGCTTATGAACAATGCCTGCTTGTGCTGGGCCATCACCCTGATATCTGGTACGAAGCTGCCCAGTATCTGGAGCAGTCAAGTAAGCTGCTTGCAGAAAAGGGGGATATGAACAATGCCAAATTATTTAGTGATGAAGCTGCTAATATATACGAAAGAGCCATAAGCACTTTATTAAAGAAGAACATGCTCCTTTATTTTGCATATGCAGATTATGAAGAGAGTCGCATGAAGTATGAGAAGGTTCACAGTATATATAACAGACTTCTGGCAATTAAGGATATTGACCCTACCTTGGTATATATCCAGTATATGAAATTTGCAAGGAGAGCAGAAGGTATCAAATCTGGAAGAATGATATTTAAAAAAGCAAGAGAGAATGCCAGAACTCGCCATCATGTCTATGTTACTGCAGCACTCATGGAGTATTACTGTAGTAAGGACAAATCTGTTGCCTTTAAGATTTTTGAATTGGGACTAAAGAAATATGGAGACATTCAAGAATATGTATTGGCTTATATCAACTATCTCTCTCACCTCAATGAGGACAATAATACCCGAGTTTTGTTTGAACGAGTTTTAACATCTGGAAGCCTTCCTCCTGAGAAGTCTGGAGAAATCTGGGCTCGATTTCTAGCTTTTGAAAGTAATATTGGTGATTTAGCTAGTATAGTCAAGGTGGAAAAGAAGCGGTTTACAGCATTCAGAGAAGAGTACGAAGGGAAGGAAACAGCCTTACCTGTGGACAGATACAAGCTCATGGATCTCTATCCTTGTTCTGCAGGTGAACTCAAAGAGCTGGGCTATAAAGATGTCTCCCGTGCTAAGCTAGCAGCTATAATTCCAGACCCAGTTGTGGCTCCTTCTATAGTGCCTGTCCTGAAAGATGCAGTGGATAGAAAACCAGAGTACCCTAAGCCGGACACTCAGCAGATGATTCCACTTCAGCCACGACATTTAGCACCCCCAGGCTTACACCCGGTCCCCGGTGGAGTGTTTCCAGTGCCTCCTGCAGCTGTGGTTCTGATGAAACTGCCCCATCCTCCTGTCTGCTCCCAGGGTCCTTTTGTACAAGTGGATGAACTGATGGAAATTTTCCGAAGATGAAAGATACCAAACACTGTTGAGGAAGCTGTGAGGATCGTCACTGGTGGGGCCCCAGAGCTGGTTGTGGAAGGCAATGGCCCGGTGGAGAGTAGCGCTGTGCTCACCAAGGCTGTCAAAAGACCCAACGAGGACTCAGACGAAGACGAAGAAAAGGG
Source organism: Peromyscus attwateri (assembly GCA_902168425.1). Classification (NCBI taxonomy): domain Eukaryota; kingdom Metazoa; phylum Chordata; class Mammalia; order Rodentia; family Cricetidae; genus Peromyscus; species Peromyscus attwateri. The sequence continues at coordinate 11,667 of CABHPP010101085.1, read as the reverse complement.
GGCTGTGGTCCCCCCCCCCCTTTCATGACATTTACAGAGCGCGGCAGCAGAAGCGAATACGATGAGGAGCTTCAAGACCTGCCCGCCTCTGAGAGAAAAGATTCTACCCAGGGTTCCTTGTTGCCTCTTAAGTCATATGTTTGAAAGAAACAGTGCTTTGTTACAAGGGTTTTGGAAACAAAGTTGTATTGTCATTGGTGCCTCTATCATCTGGTTCTTGAGAAAAAAACAAGCCTGTGTGGATTTTGAATATGAAACAGACCTATCCTCTAAGAAAGATTAGGTTTTAAATAATATGAGAACAGTACAAAATGGCAAAGCCACATCTTGTTCCTCTTCAAGGCTTCTTGTATGTGCCACTTGAAGATTTGTGAGTTTTCCACAGTTTTATTTTAAAAACTGGATGGCTTATGATTGCTGAATATTTTCACATTTTCTGAAAAACAGTTGTTCTCAGTTTGCTTATGTAGTCCTGCCTGTTTGTTTTTATTTATGGCAGAATATATGGCATCTGTTTTGTAGTTTACAATTTTTAAAAAGGTCCTTTGAAAAAATAAAGGACCTCAAAAGCAATATATATATATATTATATATATATATATAAAAGTTCTGGGCCAGCCTGGTCTGCACAATGAGTTCCAGGCCAGCCTGGGCTACATAGTGAACTCCTATCTAAAAAACAAAAGAAAAAAATGCCGATTTAGTTCATCTATTTCTTTCTTCTAATGGGGGATGGTCAAACCTGGCAAGCAAAACCCTGATGAGCCATCATGTTCTTCTACTTAAATGCATCAGAATGTCTCCCTCACAACAAAGAGAGTCATTTCACATTTAACAAAATAATTGATTTAAAAAAATCCCCATATCCAGTTCACTTTCATAGCTCCCCGATTATTTTAAGAATATGTTAGAATCTAAACTATTTTGGGGTTTGCTCCATTTATCATGTGTACCACACTGTGTGCCTTGCTACCCAACCAGGAGCTAAGACTTAGGTCTTGAAGTTGATTTTCTCAGGTAGTTGGTTTGGTTTATTAGGCAAGGACCCCCTTTAGCTGACTTTACTGCAACAAGAACCCAGAATGTCAACTTGCCAGTTAGTGGCGCTGGTTGTGATCAGCACTGCAGGCTATGCCAGTCTGAACTCCACTGTAAGTTTTGAGAAATCCTTCTTAAAGTGTGCGTGTGCACGTGTGTGCACATGTGCTATTTCATTCATAGTTACAAAATGCTGATTATTATATATTTCTGTCATTACTCCTGTGCTCATGAGCTTGAATTGTTCTAGGAAGAAAAAGCTCCCAACTATTTGACTGTGCATGTATTATACATAGTGGGGGACAGCATGGCGCTTAAGTTATTGTCATTGTTTTGTTACCACACAGTCCCTGCCTTAAACTTGGAATTTCCTCTTGGTGTCCCGATTTTCTTTCATAGGTCATTTAGAAAGCCATATTTGGGCACAGTTGCCCTCATCCCTGGGTTATTGGTACTTCCAGACCTTTGCAACAGAAAAGGAAATGCCTTTCTTTGAAGAGAAGAATTTTCACTCATTTCACTTTCAAATTTGAGACTCTGAGGTTTCTCTTCTTATACCATAATGCTGCACATCAGGGTGGCCTTCTGCATCAACAATCATTTGCTTGGTCCTAACATATATGTATAATGGTGCCACAGTCTCAATGCCAGCGTTCTACTCGTAGGACCACCGAGCCCGGTATGAGATGTGTTCTCGAGTAATGATGAAAGTACTCATCTGAAAACCAAAGAACTGGTGCTGCGGCCCTGAGGCCCTGCGTCTGATCCCCAGTGCCACCAAAGAACCCCTCTGTTCACACTATGAGTGGTTGTGCTAGCAATTGAGTATACAGTTGTGTTTGTGTTTGGGGACTTTTGTCTCTGTTTTTGCTTACACAGAGCAAACGATTGGGGCAAAGTTCCATGGCAAGGCATGTTCATAGTAGGTCTGCCACTTCCACCCAGTTCTCCCTGCAGCACTCACATGTTTACCTCCAGACTTCTGAATATAGCCAAGACTTACATGTTTTTCTATTGCTTCCCTAAAGAAGGCATAATAAACCATGCACACCCCTTGATTTAACCTCAGCTGTTCTAGACCCAATTCCTCATGTTCCTTCCTATTGCTGAGTAATTTAAGGCACTATGGCTTATTGCTGTACCTTCCTAAACAGATGTTGAGGGTACCAGTCTTTCTATCATGAACAGTACAGGGAGACAGGTACCTGTCTTGAGGGTAGGTTACTTGAAATGGGGTTGCTGGGTCAAATACCCAGGAGCATTTGTCATTTTGCTAGGTGCTGCCAAATTTCCTTGCACAGAGGTAGCTTTTTCTCCCCTCATCCCCAGACATGGCTTCACTGTGTAGCTCTAGTTGTCCTGAAACTCGATCTATAGACCAGGCTGGCCTTGAACTCACAGAAATCCACCTGCCTCTGCCTCATGAGTGCTGGGTTTAAAGGTGTGCACCACCACCTCTCAGCTAGCTTCATTTTTAAATTAGTGTGTGTGTGTGTGTGTGTGTGTGTGTGTGTGTGTGGTTGTTTGGCCTGTGTTGGAGTCCATCTAGGTTTCCTGGTGGCTTTATCCAACAGTCTGCATAAAGAGGATGACTGGACTACGGGCCTGACTATCAGGTGTTTGGAAGGGTCTATACTTTGCTCTACCTAGCAAGGGGGAGGTCCTTTGCTCCTCCCCTTGCACTGTCATAAAAAGTCCTTTGGAATAAAGTTCTGGCCTGATGGATTAGGATGCAGGCCCTCCCGAGGCTATCCTGTATTTTCTATCTGTTTCTCTCCCCCTCTATACTTCTAACTAATATTTCCTGCTGCTCCTACTCAAGAGTACTCTGGGGAAAAGTAGAGGTGGGATGGCCCCCCACAGATGGCGCCAGTGAACAGGGACAAAGACAAAAAGAAAATCCAGAGTACTTGGTGAAAGTGAGAGTTAGGACCTGCCAGTAAGCAGTTGAATCAGTCCAGTTTTGTAGTGAAAAGTGTTAAATGAGGCAGGAGGTTTTATCCTCAGGAGAAATAGAAAAAAGGGGCTGAAAGGATGCCCAAGTGCTACAGTAAATATTTGTCTTTGTCTATGTTTCTCTGTCTATGTTTTTCTCTCTTTTTAGTAAAATAAGCCATAAATTTAGTTTGAGATATTAGGGGAGAATAAGCTTTAGGTATATACATTGTGAAGGCTTAGGTGAATTTAGAGTGGAGTACTGGAGTAGGTTTTCCCAGCCTGGGATGCAGAGAGTAGTGTGTCTGGCAGACTGTGAGTTTGGCAGTCTGAGCGGCTTCAGAAACTCCAGAAGCCGCTAAGAATGATGGACACTAGAGGCAGCAAAACAGCCACAGCCAGGCATCTGCAGCTGAGACGCGAGGAACATTAGCGCAGTTCAGGTGGCAGATGCCCGAGGGCCGGCAAGCTTTCTGCAGAAAGAAAGTAGCAGTGAGGAGAGGACTGGAGACTACAGCAGGTAGTGGCTTGAAGTGCAGCCAAGGCTTCATTAGACCCTAGTGGCTGGTGCAGGCCTGTCTCTTGGAACCATAGTCCCTGGCAGTCAGAGCCCCGAGATGCCATGGGAAAGGCAGAGAGCTGAGCAGGTGACACAGCAGAGGTGACACAGAAGAGGCCAAGAGCCAAGCAGGCAGGTAGAGTGCTGGAGCCCAGGGATCTAGAGCCATGCTTCAGGCTGGGGCTCTGCAGGAACTGCTGAAACACAGCCCAACCTCCCAGCAGCAGGGTGTGGCTGGAGTCATGGTATCGCCCTAGGGTTACATTCAGCATGCAACAAGAAAGCATCCAGAAGTTTCTGGGGCCCAGAGTGCTGGAAGCAGGTAATGGGACCCAAGAAGCCACAGTAGCAGCTGGATTTCCTCCCAGAGCCAGGGTTGCTGTAGGAAAGCAACAGCTCATAGCAGCTGAAGGAGCCTTGAGCCTGTGTGGCTGTGAGGTGATTGAAAGCTTTCTATTCTCAGGACACGGAGGTCCTGGAAATGACCAGTTATGAAAGGCACAGACAGACTGGGACTGTAAAAGCTGTAAAACTGAGCTAGCAGCAAAAGCTTTGCAGTTTCTGTTTGCTGGCTAAAAGAAAGTCTCTTTTGAGAGGGCTTTTCACCAATCAGCTCTTGTGGAGCTAATAGCTTTCATCCTGAGGGAAAGACTACCATAAAATGCTGTTGTAATTGAAAGTATCTCTGTCCATGAGAACAAAAGTTGCAGAGATGCTTGTTTGAACTAAAATTGTTAACTGCAAAAAGTTTTTGGTTGTGAGAAACGTTTCTTCATATTTAGAAGTAGAAGTCTAATACCAGAATTTTTTTTTTAACTTTTTGAACTTGAAAAACTGAGATAAAACTACAAAAAGGTTTTGGTTATAGGTTTCTCCATATTTGGAACGCTGGTACCAGAATTTATTATCTGAATCTTTGGACTTAAGAAATGAACTGCACAGGGGTGATTTCATCGCAATGGGACAATTTTGAATTTACTTATGTATATACACCCTGTCAATGGTGATGACTTAGGAACTGTTTTACAGAACTGTTTGTGTTAAAAAATGGAACTGGTTAAATGGAGAAATTTATTTTTTTCTGCTTAGGCTCAAGATGCAGTGTATGCATATGTGCTTTATTAGCTGTGGTGATTCATGAATTGTTTTGTGTTTAAAATGGAACTGTTTATATAAAAAAGGAACTGCTTATAGAATTGGTTTTGTGTTACAAATAGAACTGTTTAAATAGAGAAGTTGGGGTTTTTTCCTAACTAGGCTCAAGATTTAGTTTAAAAAATTATAAAGAAACAGGGGAATTAATATTCCTTAGTCTATTTAATTTTTAAAAAGTATTTTCTTATTGAGTGGATTAATGTTATGTTTTGTTAGTAAAAAATGCAAATAGTTATACTAAGAGATTACTTTAAAGTGTAGAGAGTTTTATTAAGAAATTGCTTTTGGATGCTTTGCTAAAGTTTTTTTTTTTATGTTTTTCGATACAGGGTTTCTCTGTGTAGCTTTCGCCGCCACCACCCGGCTAAAGTTTTTTTTTTTTTAAGTGTTAATGGTTATATTGAGAATATTGCTTTTAAATGTAGGTTTGTAGGAATTATAATTATAATGTATAATAATATTTATGTTAGTTATTATGTTATCCTAAACCAAGAAATTTGGGTTTTCTTCTAACTAGGCTCGAGATTTAGTTTAAGAAATTATAAACATAAGGGAGTGTTATATTCTCAGGCTATTTAATTTAAAAAATATTTCCTTCTTACTTGAGTGGATTAATGTTATGTTTGTATAGTTCTATTAAGAAATTCCTTTTGAATGTAGGTTTGTAGGAATTGTAATTGTGTGTGGTAATTTTATGATAGAGTTATTAATCTATTGATATTGATACTCCATGGTTAGTTGAAGTTCAGGGAGTATTTAAGTTTGATGTGGATGCATCAGAAGTTTATCCTATGTTGTGTTAGTAAGAAATCCAAAGGTTATATTAAGAGATTGCTTTAAAGTGTAAAGAGTTTTATTAAAAAGTTGCTTTTGGATTTTTGCTAAAGTTTTTAAAGTGTTAATGGTTCTATTCAGAGTTTGCTTTTGGATGTAAGTTTGAGAGAACTGTAATGATGTATAGCAATACTTATGTTAGAATTATGTTAACCTGCTAATGTTAATGATGAAGCTAAGGGAGTTTTTAAGTTTGATGCAGTTGCATCAGGAGTTTGACTTGTTTGATGCAGTTGCATCAAGAGTTTTTTTATTTGAAAAGGGCTTGATGCAACTAAGACTGCTGTAGTCATATTAGACCAATTCCAAAAAGGACATTCCATCTATATCATCTTCTACTCCTTCACTGGGAGGTGTGACAGCTTTGGAGATTGCTGTGAGCTCTTAATAGGAGTTTTTTCTTTTTTCTTTTCTTTTTTTTTTTTTAATATTAAGAAGGGGGACCTGTTGGAGCTCGTCCAGGTTTTGTGTTGGCTTTATCCAGCAGGTTTGCATAAAGAGGATGATTGGACTATGGGCCTGAGTATCAGGTGTTTGGAAGGATCTACACTTGTATGTACCTAACAAGGAGGATCCCTTGGCATTGTCATTAAAAAAAACCCTTTGGAATAAAGTTCTGGACTGATGGATTAGGATGCAGACCCTCCTGAGGCTATCCTGTATTTTCTATCTGTTTCTCTCCCCTCTATACTTCTAATATTTCCTGCTGGTCCTACTCAAGAGTACTTTGAGGAAAAGTGGGGGTGGGATGGCTCCCCACAAGCCTGTATGTATAACTATGTACCATGTGCATGCAGTGCCCCTGGAAGCCAAAAGAGAGCATTGGATTCCCTGGAACTAGAGTTATAGTAGTTAGCTGCTATGTGGGTGCTGGGAATTGACCTTGGGTCCTCTGCAAAAACAGCCAGTGCTCTTAACCACTGAGCATCTCTCTAGTCCCCAAGAGGTATCATTTTGTATCACTCCCTGCTGTTTCCTGCAAAGCCTGAAATACTTATTTTGTTTGAAGGAAAAGGTGATGAGCCTCTCTGATCTAGAGCATTGCAGTCCTTAACAGCCAGCCAGTGGAAACCTTGGAGGAGGGTGGCAGGCAGTTTTTAATGGGTAGCCATGGGAAAGGCATGAATCACGTCTGTTCACATTCTGTGGCTAGAACTTAGTCATAGGGCCACATCATTCAACAAGGATCTCTAGGATACAGTGTGATTGAGGGCTAAGCAGATAACATTTTGCAGCAATCTTTAACATTTATTCAATCTTTTTTGTTTTAAATTTTTTATTATTGATATGTGTGGAGTGTGTGTGCATAGGTCAGAGAACAACTTTGTAAAGTTGGTTTTCTCCCTCTTCCTTCCCATGGGTTGCATAGTTACTTGGCAAAAACCTTAACCTTCAAAGTCATCTTACTGGTTCTTTTCTTTATTTTGAGAGGGTCTCACTATGCAGCCCAGCTTGGCCTTGACCATGATCTTCCTTCCTCAGCCTCCTGAAAGCTGAGATTACAGATGTCTGCCACTTTTAGTGACCTGGGAATACTCTCAGCTGAATCATTGCAAAAAGGCAGTTTTGGCCAGGCGGTGGTGGCTCACGCATTTAATCCCAGCACTCGGGAGGCAGAGGCAGGTGCAGGGAGCCGCCATTCCAAGATGGCGCTGGCTCCTGGCAGCCTAGTAGTAAACAACTCCATATATGGTTATAATCTTGAGTCATTCGTGCCAAGGTCTGCGCATGCGCAGGTTACGTAGTCACAGCCTTATGTCCTCAGCCTATCCCGTGGCTCTCTGTGCTTGCATTCTGGCGGGATCCAATCATAGATTGACCCGTCCATTCAAATCCCCATATAAGCAGCCGCCTAGCAGTGCCCCGGGCCCCTCACTTCCAGCTCTCCCTTAACCAAGAGGCGCTCCAATAAAGTGTGATCTGAGAAGGATCCTCGCGTGGTGGTCGTTATTCCTCGCTGGTCGAGGAGCTCGCTGCAGGCAGGTGGATCTCTGTGAGTTCGAGGCCAGCCTGGTCTCCAAAGCGAGTTCTAGGAAAGGCGCAAAGCTACACAGAGAAACCCTGTCTCGAAAAACCAAAAAAAAAAAAGGCAGTTTGGGTATAAAAATCTTCAGTAGTAAGTTACCTCCTTGGGCTTATGCATGAGTCATTAACCAGACTTACAATACCAGGCATTCACTCCCTGTGGGTAGCTTCAAATCCAGCATGGAGAAGTTGGTTGTTCCTATAACACTGTGCCATTATTGCACAGGTGGACACATCTGGCCTGGCAGGTTAGTTTTGATCTTCCAATTATGGGAGACCATTGGTACCTTTTCTTGCCCAGCTGCCTGCTTCACATCTTGTGGGAACTTTGAAAATTAGCCAACAGGGAAGAAGAAGTTTCCAGCTCAGTTCTAGTTTGCTTTCTTTGAATGTTGCAATCAAGATGCATGGTGTCTTCCATGGAGGCTTTATCCTCTAGTTCTGATGAGCAACTGACAAGAGCCTGTATTGCTCTAAAGGTCTCTGAGTCCTTCCTGATCAGATCCTGTGATGGCTAAAGTTGTGTTTTAAAATACTGTGCTTAGGGGATCTTTAAAACAAAATTGCCTCTAATCTGTAAACCCTAATTGCCCAAGGACAGATAACTTCCTGGAATCCTAGGGGCTATTATTCATGTAAGATAACAAGTCACACCTTTTCTCTTCTGTAAACAAGCTTGGTTGCCCCAACTGCACAGGATGTGCTTGATTACACACAGGCAGATAGAATGTCAGGATGTATGTTTGCCCCTGATTAGACAAAAGTGGGAAGTATATACCTTTGTGAGTTGTGCCTTTATAGGCCCCTGACTAATGTAATTTGTATCGATACTATGGCAATCCCGGGTATGGACCTGGCCAGTGTCCATTGTCCTGGCCAGTATTTAACAAAGCCTGCTTCAAATTTGGCTCAAAATTGTAGTTGTGGTCTTATTCTCATCAGGTGGGATTTACAATCCCATGATGGTGTCACACACCCAGCACTAGGGGGTTACTTAGTGACCCTCTGCTAGGAGCATCAGCATTACCCATGCAGGGTGTCTGCCTGTAATCCCTTTTGCATTTTTTAATTGGGTTACAAGATAGTGTCTCCACACAGCTTTTTTTCGAGACAAGGTTTCTCCATGTAGCTTTGTAGCCTGTCCTGGATCTTACTCTGTAGACCAGGCTGGCCTTGAACTCTGCCTGCCTCTGCCTCCTGAGTGCTGGGATTAAAGGCGTGCGCCACCACCACCTGGCTTCCACATAGCTTTTTGTACACCCCTTGTTTTGGCTATCACTCACCCCTTGCCCCCTTGATTTTCAATCCCCCAGTGTGCCCCTGCTTAAACCTTTCTGCCCCTAATACTCCCCTTTCTTTTTACCCATGGTTCTATTTCTTATGCCTGAAGGTACCACCCCTCTGCCCTCCAATGTCCACTTCCTACTTTCCTTTCTTCCACAGGCAAAAACCTAGAGTGTCACAATTAGGATTCACATGTGAGAGACACCACATGGCGTGTGTCTTTCTGGAATTAGGTGATCTCACTAGTACAATTTTTTTCTTGTGGTAGTATTGTATTCCCCAAAATATTGTATACCCTAATAAATTTATCTGGGGTCAGAGAACAGCCAGCCACTTAGATACAGAGGCTAGAAAATGGTGGCATTCACGCCTTTAATCCTAGCATTCCAGAGACAGAAATCCCTCTGGATCTCTGTGAGTTCAAGGCCACATTGGAAATGGCCAGGCATGGTGACAACGCCTTTAATCCCAGTGAGTGGTGGTAGAAAGCAGAAAGATTTATTAGGCATGAGGACCAGAAACTAGAAGCATTTGGCTAGTTAAGCATTTTGGCTGGTTAAGCATTCAGGCTTTCAGGAAGCACAGTTCAGCTGAGAGCCATTCGGATATGAGGACACAGAGGTTTCCAGTTTGAGGAAACAAGATCAGCTGAGAAACTGGCAAGGTGAGGTTAGCTGTGGCTTGGTCTGTTTCTCTGATCTTCCAGTTCACCCCAATACCTGGCTCAGGTTTGATTTATTAATAAGAACTTTTAAGATTCATGCTACATTTTCTAGTTCCATTCAGCTGCAAACTTTATAATTTTTTCTTAACAGCTGTATAAAATTAAATGTATAGACACTATACTTTCTTTTTATTAAACTTTTTAGTCTTATTTATATGTTTGTGAACCTCACATGTGTGGGATTGCCTGAGGAGCTGGAGCTGGAGTTACAGGCAGTTTTGAACCACCCCATGTGGGTACTGAGAACCAAACCCAGGTCTTCTGGAAGAGCAGTAGCCCCTTTAATGCTGAGCCATAACCCTGGCCCCATGTATCACATTTTCGTTATCTATTCATCAGTTGATGGAAGTCTAGGCTGCTTCCATTTCTTAGTTACTGTGAATAGAATAGCAATTGTTAATATTCTGACCCATCCCTTGGGGCCTGACATAGAAGCCTCATTTTAAGGAAAATCTCCTCCCCTTCCTCTCTCTTCTGTTCTCTTTCTCCATTCCCATGATGTGTGCACACCTCCGCTTTCTCTCCCTTCTCTTTCTTCCCTGTCTCCCTCTTTCCTACCTTTCTCTCCATCTATTATAATAAACTCTCCACTCGGATGCAGCGCCTGGGTGTGAACGACTTTCCACACGCAGCTGCCCCCATTGCATCTGCCCAGCATGTTTTCCCTCACACGTGGGATACCCTGGCCTGGCCAGCTGGGGTTCCCCACTCCTGCAAACTCATAACAGCAATGAACACAGATGTGCTGCTAAATACTGTCCTCTAGTACAGTATAACCCTTGCAACCAGGAATGCAGTGCTGCGGTTGCCCGCATTGGGCATTCGCAAGACCAGTCCTGCTAAGTCATGGATGGGGTGGGCTCATAGGGTTCTACCCCTTCCTGCTGAACTATTGGTTATTGATAGATTAAGGAGGGGGAGCTGTTGTCTTCAGTTGTATAGCCACTGCAGAGCCCACCAGGCTACAAAGGAAGCCATGGAAAGTCAGTCACACAGGACAAAGCTAACAGATGAGAAGGTGTGGGAGATATGGGGTAGACAAGGGTGTAGGGGAGCTAAGAGGAAATGGAGGTAAAGAGTAATCTGTAAGGATTCTGTAGATGTGCAGCTCGGGGGTCTCGTCTGGCGCCTTATACGTTATCAGCGGGTGACTGTGTCCCAGCCTAAAAGCCAGACATGCACCCCGATGTGCTCTCTCTCTCGGTCTCTTTCTCCACATCCTCTCTGCTCTTGGTCTCTCTCTCTGCTCCCCTCTCTTTCTGTTTCCTCTCTGCCAGGCCTGGCTTCTCCTGTCCTATCCCCTCTTCTAATAAAGCTCATTCTAACCCTGGTAACCATGGCTCATGACTCTTCCGCTCGTGACTCTTCCACCACCGACCAAACCAGCACTGCCACCGCGGTAACCAGCGCTGAATGACCTTTCATAATCTGTATGCGTTAATTTGTTAATTTAATTAACCTTGATGCATAGCCTTCTTAAGATTTCCTTCTGGCTATGATGGGACACCTCGTGCAGTCTTGAGGCAGGGGGAAGGGCTTGGACTTGCCTCTACTGGATGTGCCTCCCCCTGGGAGGCCTTACCTTCTTGTGGGGGGGGGGAGGGGGGAGTCAGTTGGGGGTGAAGGCTGGGGGAATGGGATCTGATTAGTGTGAAAATGAAAAAAAATTCTTAATAAAAAAATGGAGAAAAAAAAAGATTTCAATTCTGGAACCAAACAAAGAGTCCTAAAACTGGGTTGATTTTTGCTTCTGAATTTTTGTTTCACAACTTTTTGGGGGGATTATAGCCCATTAGAAATTTTACCAGAAAAAAATTCAGAACCTGTAGATATATTAGGAGAAAGGTGGCTAACTCAGCAGTTCTCAACCTGTGGGTCGCAACCCCTGGGGGTTGTTGAAAGACCCTTTCACAAGGGTCACCTAAGACCACTGGAAAACAGATATTTACATTGTGATTCATAGCAGTAGCAAGATTACAGTTAGGAAGTAGCAATGAGGTAATTTTATGGTTCTGGGTTCACCACAACATGAAGAACTGTATTAAAGGGTCACTGCATTAGGAAGGTTGAGAACCGCTGCTCTAGAGGAAGGGAGAGCCTCTGCCCTCGAGTTG